>APFE031170701.1:110545-136628 GCA_000404065.3 Pinus taeda | reverse complement strand
GACGTTGAACCTATTCTCTGGCTGGGCGAGTAGCTATGTATGCCTTGCAATAGACCTTCTCTCTCTCAGGATTCCAGCAGCATAACCTCCCTATGCTTCAAAACTCTTACTATCACTCTAGCATTACTCTAGAACTCAAAAACTCTAGCTTGTCTAATGCATGAGGATAGACTTTTATAAATGGAGAAGGGAGGAAGATTCAATGCACCAGGACGCCCATTGTGGATTGACACTATCTCCGGAAAGCTACTGAGGATAGTTGTCAAGGATAGATGATGACTCTCGACCTCTATCATATGGATTTTTCCCTCAACCGACTTCGTGATCTGAAAGGAAAAAACATATGGGTGCGCGTTTGCCAAAAATCATTACCAAACTTAGTTGGCGCGAGTGTTGTTCTAGGACAAAGCGCCATTGGGCGCGCCCCTTTTTGAGGATCTCAGTGATTGGCACGGATAAGACACTGTGTACCTGCGCCAATGGAAAAAGGGAACTTTTCAGGGATAATTTGCAGAAGGTGTCTTCAGGGAACATGAAGTACATACTCGGGGGAACATAATGCAAGTGTTTTTAGGCTATGTCACTGCTCACAGGTCTCGGAATGTATCCTCCAATGTACGAAAACAGGGGTAACAGGGACGGTGACCAATGGTGACAAATTACTGTGTAACAGGTAGCCTGATGTATACAATGGTCTATACTAGATCAGACATTGCACATGCAGTAGGAGTATTGAGCAGGTTTATGTCAAAACCAGGAAAGGAGCATTAGATAGCAGTGAAGCAACTTTTCAAGTATTTGCGTGGCACTAGTGATTATGGTTTGTGCTACCAAGGAAGAACAAGATTGGACAGAGTGTTGGATATTCATGGCTTTGTTGATGCAAATTGGATTGGAGATCTAGATCAGAGAAGATGTACAAATGGGTATGTGTTTAACCTATTTGGAGGTGCAATCAGTTGGATGAGTAAGAAACAATCTGTAGTGGCACTATCAACTACAAAGGCAGAATACATGGCATCCACTCACGCAAGAAAGGAAGCAGCTTGGTTGCAGAGATTGTATTCAAGTATGGCGTTAGTACAGAAGCTATAAGGATAGACTGTGACAGCCAAAGTGCAATTTTCTTCACAAAGAACCCTGCATATCATTCAAAGAAAAGGCACATTGATGTTCAATATCACTTTGTGAGGGATATGATAGAAGACAAAAGGGTGTTGCTGATAAAGGTGGACACTTTGAAGAATACTGCAGATGCAGTGACAAAATCTGTGAGCTCTGAGAAGTTCTCCTGGTGTAGAGAAACAATGGGTGTTTCAAGGCTAGAAAAATGATTAAGCTCTCCTGTGGCCCCTTGTAGAAAGAAAACAACAAGTGAGAGAATGTTGGGTTGTGTTATATTCTTTCCATGTAGTTAACAGGGAGTTTGAGGGGTACCTGTAACCCCACTTTATGGGGTCCGGGGCAGTGCCCTGGAAAATTTTGATTTTGGACCCTATGTTAGGTTGGGCAGACCCACCTATGGTTTTGTGCATGATTTTTGCACATGGTTTTTGGACGTGATGGTTTTTCGGTCCATGGTATATGGACGCGACGGGTTTAGGTCCATGGTATTGGATGCAATCGTTTTTGGTCCATGGTATTGTATGCTTCAGCATGTATAAATATGTATTATAACATTGAAAGGAATATAATGAAAAATCAAGCTGGTAGTCCCGGTTTTGGGATCCAGTGGGAAAATCTTTGTGTATATGTGTTTTATGTGTTATGCTCTCGCATTGTTTATTTTATATGCTTTAGAATTCATATGCAGGTAATTTATGTATGGGGTTAAAACCTACAAATGAGGCCACATATGTTAGCATTCTATCCTCAACTACTTGGAAAGAGTTATGTTCTCCTTAGCTTGTGCCCGTCACCCAAAATCTGCTAGCTTTTAACAGACGAACCAGTCAACTGTTAGGGATCCTTCCTAAGTTTTCTATGACTTTGGGAGGGAATATTGTACATATAGATGTGATGGTTGTCCAAGGCCCTTTAGATTTTAATATACTCCTTGGACGTGACTATGTTTATGTCATGGTAACTCTTGTATCTTTCCTCTTTCAAGTGATGTGTTTCCTGCATGAAGGGAGCATTGTAATCATTGATCATCTTACATTCATTGGTCCTTATCCAACTCCCACTCAACCATCATCCCTAAATGGTTCTTATGTATAAGAGGTATTACCCCCGCCACAGGTTAATTACGTGATCACCTATTCCATGCCCACATCTACTGCTCATCTAGTAGGTGAGGTAGTACACCATGTACAGGGGGCATTGGAGCCCGATTTTTCATTTTGATCCATGGACATGTATCCCTTCCAGAGTGTTCTCCTTCCATATGATGAGAACCTCTTGGAAGCCATGGCCTCTTTTGGTCTGTTATCAAGGGGATGGAGCAGAGTTCCTTGTCTTCTGTGAAGATCGTTAAAAAATGAAACAAGGGCCATGAGGATAGTTCTTTTACTATGTCAACCTTGTTAAAAAATGAAATAGGTTATTAGGATAGTTCTTTTACTATCTCAGCCTCGTTAAAAAATGAAATAGGTTCCCTTGAGTAGAGTTATTTTACATGTGTTAAGCTTGTTAAAAAATGAAACAAGGTGTCATGAGCATGGTTCTTTTCCCATGTCAAGCTCATTTAAAAAATGAAACAAATCACCTTCCAATTTGAGTCTTTGATTAGATCTCGTAAAATCCCATTCGAGTCGTTCACTTGATCTCGTAAGTGAACCTTCATTCCATCCACCTTGTTGTGGAGGCAAATCCCCTCTGTGGATAGAGGCGATCCCTACTAGCCCAAATTGGGTCTAGCAACAATCAAACAACGCTACCACACAAGTTCCTAATTGCAAATTAAATACCAATGATGAGGGCCTACCTGGATTCCAACTCTGGTACGTGTAGAAGAGTTGACGCTCCTGTTCCTTTTCTCCGGCCGGTCACAATCCCCACGATCTCCGTGAATGGACACCTACACATGCAAAGAACGACACAAACAAAAGCATAAAATCCAATAGATGCAACTATATATCAGTCAGAAAGGATATAACTCATCATCATTAGAAAAGACAATAAGAGTGGAACCATAATGATAGTCGTCTATTATTGATAAACAAAGAAGAATACAACCATAGTTCTGACGTCAAATCCTCCTTTGGCTAGGTGATCAGTAGCACATGTCTTGCAAAGCTTGTTGGGAATGGGAACAAGCCTCTCTCTCCTTGGTTATTTGGACAAGAATCTCATTTCTTTAGATTTAGCCTTATGGGAATGAAGAAGGCTTCTTGCAGCATGAACTTAACAATTCTCAATCTTTGGAACTTTGGAACTCTTGAACTAGCTTGTCAAAGGCAAAAGGACAAGATTTTATAGATAGAGGAGAAGGAGTTAGGATCATCCACAATATTCATGGGATTGGCTTTATCACTAGGAAGCTTTCATGAGAGGTGGCAAACCACTTCCCTTCTATTGAGATTCGAAGCCAAACCAAACCAACTCAAGATAGATTCAGTTCAGGAGTGGGTTAGGATGAATCTTCAGCTGTTGGTTTGTTAAAAACACTACCCATTTTGGCTGGCACGAGTGCGACTTTGAGACAGATCTTTGGAGGATTTCCCCCATTGGCACGAGTGCTACACAGTGAAACCGCGCCAATGGAAAAAGGGTTGTTTTTATGGGTTTTCGGCAGAAGATGTCTTCAGGGCAAGTGAAGTTCATACTTAGGGGAATACAATGCAAGTGTTTCCAAGTCATGTCACTTCTCACAGGTCCCAGAATGAGTCCTCCAAGGTGCGGGAGAAGGGGTAATAGGGACGGTGACAAATTGCTATGTAACAGATGCCCCCTAAAGCAAGAGGCCCGAGAGAGAGAGAGGGGTGAAATGCTTTGCAAGAACATGTCCAACTGAAAACACTGCTGCCAGAAAACATGCGTGGACAAGTACAACTGATATCTCAAGTACATGATATATGTGGTATGGGCGTAGCCATCCATAGCAGAGTACATAAAAATCTAGATCCAAGGTATGGACACAGCCATCCAGCGAGGATCGATAAATAGACTTAGGCATGGTCGCAGCCATCCAGTGAATGAGTCATGTAATAATCATAATAATCCACAAAATCGCAACCTATATCCCAACAAACAAAATCCAGGGTCTTGCGCTCCATCTCGACCCGAACAAAGCACAAGTTCAAGCATGCAAATATAGGAGTCGAAGTCGAACATGCAGGAACATCGTCTGATTACCAGCCAACGATGAAAATCATTAACAGACGTGAGAGGTACCACCAATAATGACAATGGCCCTCAAGGTACTATAGGTACAATCTATGGCACGCGAATTACTGAGCCGGCGTCGAACACCCGTAGAATCATTCGATCGGAGGCCAATGATGAAAACCTCACGTCAAACACGAAGAACCTGCCATTGAGGCATGCAGGCTCCAAGGCACCAGAAGGGAGTCTCCAGGTCGAATTCTTGGATAATGAGTTGAAGTCGATAGGAAGCGACCTCGATTGAAGGTGGGCCATAGTGTTTCCCACATCATCGACATGAGACAAAGGAAGATAAGGTTGTTTTGAATAAAGATTATGCGAGTGATCGGAGGGAGGTTGATATTTCGCAGAGGTAAACTTCTCTTGAACATATCGGTGGCACGACAGTGGACTTGGCATTATTTGACATCAATCAATCAGAGGTCATGGTGGCAAGGCAAAGAGCATATGAGAGGTCAAACAGGATCACCCAAACCTGCGGAGGCAAGTGAAAAAAAATGAGATGAGATGTGCCCACCCAGACACGAATGCAGACAAGCGCCATGCTCAAGAGCGACATACTGCCGACACGATAATGATTGCGGTTCCATTTTCTCCACCATTTCTGGCGAGTACCCCAGTTATTTTTATTAACAAGCTTGACGGGGATAGCATATGCTTGTAAAATGTCATTTCGACATAATCCAATGTCATCAAGTTTTAACGAGTCTGACAAAGGAAAAACTCGACGTCTTTTCATGTTTAGAGAGTTTGAAAAGACAACAAAAAGTAAACTCCAAGGGTGTCCTTTTTCGTAAATTTGTGTCTGTCGAGCCCGAAAAAGTATAAAACCATGCTCGAAAGAACCGCCCGACCATTGCGATCGAGGAGTACTTTTCATGATTAGTGACTTCGACCTGAAAAAGTAAAAAAGCAACCAAAATCAGGTCATTTTGTAACCGTTAACGAGCCTGAAATGAGAAGGGCCCGACGATCTTTTCGTCTTTACACGATCGGAAAAGATTTTAAAGACGACCGCCTCTTATTTACGTTTAACGAGTCAAGAGGAATAACTCAGCAATCTTTTCATATTTAGAGAGTCAGAAAAGTGCTGAAAGAAGACCTCCATTTTTATTCTCTTTAACGAGTCAAAAAGGGAAAAATACTCGGCAATCTTTTCATATTTTACGAGTCAGAAAAGAGCTTAAAGGTGACTTGTCCTAGAGGAACGAGTGGTATAAAGGGTAGCAGCTGGTTCCGGCAATGGTGGAACTGCTCAAAACATGTGATGGTCAAGAGGCTGGCTAATAAAACCACTCATTGCTATGGTTCCTCGGGAAAGGAAAAACAACCAAGTGAACGTGTATGATCAGCCAAAGAGATGGTGGCGATGGGATGAAAACAACCAAGGCTCATCCAACAGAAATTAGTGGATAAGCTAGCAATCACGAGATGTAAAATGGGTATGGGTTCATTTTTACACAAGCTTGAACCATGGAGAACTCTGCTTGGATTCGGTTTCATGTTTACACAAGCTTGAAACGAAAAACTATGCTTGTTATAAGTTCGCATGCCCCTAGCATAATGACACAAAACGAGGTACATTCCCCCCAAGCTTCATTGCATTCAAAAAAGTGGATGGAATGAAGGTTCACTTTCGAGATCTTGGAAAGACTCGACCTGTATTTTACGAGATCTTAATCAAATACTCGATGTGGAAAGGGAGTTGTTTCATTTTTTAATGAGGTTGACACAGTAAAAGAACTATCCTCATAACCCTTGTTTCATTTTTTAACGAGCTTGACACAAGATCGGGAACTATGCTCGACCAGACCCAGTTTCATTTTTTAAGGAGCTTGACATAGGAAAGCGAACTATGCTCCGACCAGACCTAGTTTCATTTATTTTAAGGGGCTTGACATAGGAAAGTGAACCATGCTCCGAACGAACTTCATCTTAATGAACAGGAAGTCATTGCTTCCAAGAGTGTCACTCCCGGTGGAAGGACAACATCTTGGAAGTCAAGACCCAACGCCCCCAGGACACTATGCACGACGAAAGCATCACTGGATACAGACACAGGATCAGTAGCCACGTAGTTGACCTGCGGTGGGGCAGATACAACCGGTGGATAAAAACCAGGAGGGGATGACAACTATGCAGGAGGCACCGGGAGAGTAAAGAACAATAATTGATCTATAGTCACGATCCTTCTGTCGTGTGGAAAGCAAGCCACATGGAAGAGTGAAGAGACAAGGGCCCCCATGGCATAAACATAGTCATGACCAAGGAAAAGACTAAAATCTAAAGCACATTGTGGAAACAGTACATCTATATAGACGGTTTTGCCTCCCAAAGTAATAGGGAACTTTGGAAGGATCCCTAATGGTTGACTAGTTCCTCCATCAAACGCCATAAAATTTTGCGCGACCGGCACAAGTTGTGGGGAGCCCAAAGCTTGCCAAGTAGTAGAAGGCATAAGACTGACAAATGCACCCTCATCCAAGATAAACACCAATTGAATAAATGCATAAGAACAACGCTACCACGCAAGTTCCTAATTTCAAATTAAACACCAATGATGAGGGCCTACCTAGATTCCAACGCTGGTACTTGTAGAAGAGTCGACGCTCCAGTTCCTTTGCTCCGGCCGGTCATTATCCCCACGATCTCCGTGAATGGACACCTGCACATGCAAAGAACGATATAAACACAAGCATAAAATCCTATAGATGCAACTATATATCAATCAGAAAGGATATAACTCATCATCATTAGAAAAGACAATAAGAGTGGAACCATAATGATAGTCGTCTATTATTGATAAACAAAGAAGAATACAACCATAGTTCTGACGTCAAATCCTCCTTTGGTTGGGTGATCAGCAGCACATGTCTTACAAAGCTTGTTGGGAATGGGAACAAGCCTCTCTCTCCTTGGTTATTTTGACAAGAATCTCCTTACTTTAGATTTAGCCTTATGGGAATGAAGAAGGCTTCTTGCAGCATGAACTTAACAATTATCAATCTTTGGAACTCTGGAACTCTGGAACTAGCTTGTCAAAGGCAAAAGGACAATCTTTTATAGATAGAGGATAAGGAGTTAGGATCATCCACAATATTCATGGGATTGGCTTCATCACTAAGAAGCTTCCATGAGAGGTGGCAAACCACTTCCCTTCTATGGAGATTCGAAGCCAAACCAAACCAACTCTAGATAGATTCAGTTCAGGAGTGGGTTAGGATGAATCTTCGGTTGTTGGTTTGTTAAAAACACTACCCATTTTGGTTGGCATGAGTGCAACTCTGAGACAGAGCGCCAGTTGGCGCGCCCTCTTTGGAGGATTTCCCCCATTGGCATAAGTGTTGCACAGTGAAACCGCGCCAATGGAAAAAGGGCTATTTTTATGGGTTTTTTGCAGAAGATGTTTTCAGGGCAAGTGAATTTCATACTTAGGGGAATACAATGCAAGTGTTTCCAGGTTATGTCACTTCTTACAGGTCCCAGAATGAGTCCTCCAAGGTGCGGGAGAAGGGGTAACAGGGACGGTGACAAATTGCTATGTAACACACCTATTAGTAACCAATAGTATACCTAGATGAATGAAATGAAGCTTGGGGGGCATGTACCTTGAATTGAATCATTATGTTGTAGGCATGAAAACTTATCTCAAGCATATTTTATCTCTGTTTCAAGCTTGTGTAAAAATGAAACCAAATCCAAGCATAGTTTGTTTCCGTTTCAAGCTTGTGTAAAAATGAAACAAAATCCAAGCATAGTTTTTCTCATGTTTCAAGCTTGTGAAAAATGAAGCCATCTTCAATTATCCTCAAGAAAAGTTCCCCGTGTTTCAAGCATGTGTAAAAATGAAACCATTCCCACTTTACATCTCGTGATTGTCATTTTTATCAGCCTGTTTTTGCTAGATGAGCCTTGGTTGTTTCATTCCATCATCACCATATCTTTGGCCGATCATACACTTTCACTTGGTTGTTTTACCCTTGTCTGAGGAACATCTGCGATGAGTGGTATTATTAGCCAACCTCTTGACCCTTGAATTTTTTTATCAGTTCCATCATGACCGGAACTAGTTGTTATCCTTTTATACCACTCATTCCTCCGTTTGGAGTCCCCTTTCAGCTCTTTTTAGACTCCAAAAATATGAAAAGATCGTCGTGTACTTGTCTTTTTGTACTCGTTACATTATATAAATTGACGTCATTTTAGTATACTATCACCCCTTTTTCAGGTTTGGATTGACTATTTATGAAAAAGGTACACCTTGGTCGACATGGTCAAGAGGTTCTCTCGAATATTGTTTTCTACCTTTTCGGATTCGAGAGACAAATTACGAAAAGGGATATGATGGAGTTTTATGTTTTGTCTCTTTTTCAAACTCTCTAAACATGAAAAATATACCAATTTATTCTTCCATCAGACTTGTTAAAAATTAAACGACGAAAGACTTGTCACCATGATGAGCCTGAGCTTCTCCTTTATAGGACTTGTAAAACTTACTAGGATGGATTCACCCGAAGGGTGAACTTATACGACAAGCATATGGTATCCTCTTCAAGCTTGTGTAAAAATAAAGAGGTACTCACTAGAAATATTAGGGAAAAAGTGAAATTGAAACATCTCTTTTATAGGCAACATGTCGCTCTTGAACATGACACTCATCTATTTCTCATGTCAAGTTTGGGATATCCCCACTTAGCCACATGTCCTTCCGGGTTTGGGTGATTCATTTTGCCTCTCATCTGACTATTCCACTTCATCATTATGACCCTTGGTCCTATGTTGAGTCAAATTCTACCATACTCTGAAGTCGTGTCGCTGATGTTCAAGAGAATTCCTATCTATAGTCTATTACCTATACATTGTCTAACACTTTTCCACAGGCTTGGATCCTACTCATTTCATTCCACTATATTCCTCATTTCATGTCGATGATGGGGGAATCATTATGGCCCTCCTTCGACAGGTCACTTCTTGTCGACTTCATCTCATTATCTAGGAAGATGGCTTAGAAACTCCCTTTCAATACCTTAGAGCTTGCATGCCTTACTGGAAATTTCTTCACATCCAACGACAAGTTTTCATCATTGGCCTTCGATCAGATAATTCCATGAGTGTTTTACTTTAGCTTCATTTTCACATTCACGGATTGTACTATTGTACCTTGAGGACCATTTTCATTATTAGTGGTTTTTATCGTGCTTGTTAACGGTCCACATCATTGGCCGGTAATCAGGTAGTTTTCTAGCATGTTCGACTTCGACACATTCATTCGCATGTTAGAATTCGTACTTTGATTAGGTAGGGATGGAGCACAATACCTTGAGTCTTGTCTGATATGACTTAGGCTGTGTGGAATTATTTATTATTCATGATTGTACACATGTTTCTACTATACAGATGGTTGTGACCATACCTTGGATCTTAGATTTATAGATGATATTTCTCATTCAGATGGTTATGCCCATGTTGTGGATCTTTTTCATAGTCCTTACTATCTAGATGGTTGCGTCCATACCGTGGGATTCATGTTTTGATATCAAATATGTATCTGTATAAGTGTCCTTGATTTGGAGTTGTCTTAATAGTGTTTGTTCTCTTCCTTGAAAAAGCTTGTAAAGCATCTCATCCATCACTCCCTGTTCTACCTTCATGCTTTAGGGAGAATCTGTTACGCATTGTTTTCTCACACCTGCTACACTTCCCCATGACATACCCTGAAGTCCCCGAAACATGACCATCATGTTGTGTACTCATCGAAATATGCAACTCAGATCCTCCCTAAAACACTAATTGGAAAATGCCTTGAGCTTCCCCTGAAGGAAATGGCTCTAAAACCCTAATATTAGAATCATCGCTCCCTTGATACTAAAAATTGTGATGGTCTCTAGTTGCACTATACTAGCCCTATGATTCCATCGCACTTTTTTCTTCGATACCAGCAATGATCCCTAAAAGAAAATTTTCCCAAAGAGGACAACATGCTTTGTGATGTAGAGGCTTCCAAAACAACGAGTTGGAGGTTGTTCGATGTGGATGAGGTTGATTTCTCTCAACTTGGACTTTTGGCCTTATCCCTATGACCTACCTTCTTGAGATGAGGGCCCTCTCCTATCTTTGTAGAGATCCTAACTCCTTTTCCCTGCCTATATATTCATCCTCTCCCATTCCCAAATAGTTGGTCTTTGGCTATTTACACGCTTATGCTGAGATTGTGCCTACATGCCACTCATTTGGCTTGGAGAAGGAGTGCTTGGAGAGCTTGAGCTTGGACTTGGACATTAATTCAAGCAGAGCTTATTGGCATCAAGGCTTGGTTGTATGCTTCCTCCTTTATTCTATTAATATATACAACTGTTGGTTTATTTTCCATAAATGTGTATGTTAATGCATCATTTATCTTAATTCTCCTTGATTTTTTAAGTAGGTTACTTTCAATTATGCTATTTTTACTTGCATGCTTTATGGTGTCTTGATCTCTTGTGCAGACATTAAAAAAATGTGAGCAATAGGTCCAAGCTCGAAGCCTTCAGTAAGGAAGGATATTTTAGCATCAGAACTAGGTAGGCCATCTTCTTCTTCTTCTATTTCGATTGTAACTGAGGAAAGTGTCTAGTAGATAGTCATGTAGGTTGCTAGTCCCAAAAATTGGGCTAGAGGGATCGTCTCTGTCTGTAGAGAGGATTGCCTACACAACACATCCCTGGACTCCTTTTAGTAGACCTATGTCAGCATCCCTTAGTTTGAGCCACTTTTCTAGCCCAGAATCCCGACCTCTACCCATAACTTGTTACAACCTCCAAAATCTATCAAAGACATGATGACAAGATAAAAAAATCAAAATTCAACCTCAGGACTAAGCCTGAGCATCCCCAAATGGGATTGAGATTATGTTAAACACTTGGCATCAATGCAACCTATAGGTCTAGCATACAAGATATAGCATGAATGACTGAAGGAACTTATGAAACATAACCGGAAGGATCACCACCTTCTCCATTGAATTGTTGTATCATCAATTAGGTCTTACATCCATCCATTTAAAAATTACAGTAAATACCTTAAATAACCATGACATGAACCCCTCATATAACCATGCTTATAACCAGCATAAAACCATATAAATATCAGAGATATGACAGCCATTAAATCCACATATAAATTAGTGCAAAAGTACGAAAGCATATTTTATTAATCATAGGCAAATCCAACTAGGTTTGGAACTTCCACGTACCACCCAACCATAGACATGGTTTAACCATATTTTTATTTCAGTCAGTCAACCTCGTGCCATATACCAAGCATGAATGTGGGATCTCATAGAGCAACCAATCAAAGAAAAACCAACGGAATATAGAAGTTAAACCACCTCCACCCTCATCAAACCATGATCACACCAAACTTAGTGCTCTGATCATATCAGAACAGAAATTGGAATGCTATTTGGAATCCATCACTATCCTTAAGGAATTTTTCGTCTTCTTGTCTCTCAAGCTTTACAGCAATCCAATCCCAAACCACTAGGCCCTAAACTGAGATGAGCCTCTCAGGCTTTATCGCAATCCAAACGCAGATCACTAGGCCCCAAACCAAGACTTCTCCCTCAAGCTTTGCCGTGTATCCCGCCAAAACCAGTCAAGGGATTCCTAGGCCTTTAGCAATGTAACTTGAGACCACCTCCACCTCAGATTCTGAAATCCAGCCAGTAAACCAAATCTCAAACTAAGATAAACATCCCAACATACCATGGCATCCAAAAAAGGAAAGGCTAGGCTAAAAACCACTATCGTAACCCAACAAAACCATGGCATCGATAGCAATAGAACCACACACCAGCATGCAAAGCCATGCATGTCCAAACAAGATAGGAAATCACACATGCAAAAGGTTACCTGAAATTATTCCTACTAAAGCTGCTTGACCCTAATCTTCCTTCCTTGACCCTTTCTTTCCTTCCTTTCCCTTTTCTTTCTTTTCCTTTCTTGGTCCAAGGCTAGAGTACTCCAAGAAAACTCTAAGTGACCAAGAGTGAGTTGAGAGAGAGAGATAGAATAATGAGGAGCTCCAAACTTGAACTGAAAAAAGGTTACCCACTGATCCTTAGAAGCCTTTTTATGAATGAGGGCTCTATTTTTTTCATTTTCCGTTATTTTCCTTCAATTTCCTCCTCACATGCAACTTGTGACCTTTCACCTTACTTTTCTCCTAATTTCCATTATTTTCATAAATAAATGTGCCAAAATGACTTTTTTCCTTTTAATGCCTTTGCCTTAGCCTTTTCCAATTTCTTTAGCCAAAACACACATCCAATGATGCCCACTAGGATATCTTTGCCCAACATTCATCCTGGAAAAAGTGTCCCTTAACTATGGTCTTAATTTTGCCTTTATTAACTTTGTTTACATGAACTTTTCACCAGGGTTGTTACAGAACCCTCCCCCTTGGTGAACACCATCCTCGGTCTTAAATCACACCACGACCTCATCAAAACCACTAAAAAGAAAACATACTACCCATGGAGCTGTTGGGAACGGGTCCCGTGGGGGTCAATTTTGGGGTTAAAAACCCAAGTTTTGGGGCAGAAGGCCCAAAGTTGTATAAAGAAATGTAAAGTCTCCACATCTTTTGGTCATGGAGCACGAAGATATCAAGAGTCAAAAATGGTTTTCCACCCTTAGTCTAGATAGGTTGTGTCATTTTTAGAGATCCACCCTTGGTCCGTGGACCATGGGATTGTATAAAAAGGAGGTCTTAGAGGAGTCTAAGGGGAAGGAGAAGAAAAGTATAAGTACTTGATGAGTCTGTAGAGAGATAAGAGGGAGAGTCTTAGCATAGGAAGAGGCTTTGTAGCTGAGTGTGTAGAGGCCTAGGGTAGAAGTTCCCAGTTGAGTGCACGGACCCCTACAGCTATGTGCGTAGGGCAAATAGAGTCTTTATTTAGAATCTGAATCATCAATAAAGAGAAGTATTTTGAAATTATTGTGTACTTTCCATCTTTGTGTGTGTTATTTTACTTCTGCTATAAATGTTTTGATTATGCTATGTTGAATATTATGAATTAATGTTATATTGATGTGCGAATCTATGTATTTTACTTTGTCATATGAATGCAAGTAAGAATATATGTTTACGCAAAGATAATTGTAATGCATGTTAAAGTTAACCAATACTTAAGCTAATATGGGTAGACACAGAAGTAAGGATAATTACAGAGGCACGTGAGCACCTGATCTATCTATTTAGGGTCTGTGAAGGATGATCAGAGACTTTTGTGGAGGCTCGAAGGATCAATAGGAGAAGTACATTGATAAGCCCAAAAGGGATTATCGATCTACCCAAAGGCAGAGTGAAGATCTAAAAACTGACATCACAACCATCTCAGGGTGCGAAAATTTGGTTCCTGCATCCCCCCATACTTCTTCGTGTGAGACTTCAATTTGCACTCCACGGATTGATGCCGAAAGGGCCGGTATTATAGGGATTTACTTGGCTTCTTAACGTTGAACTTGGGTCAGGGCCCATCAAGCCTACAAATGGTTCCCTTGCTGGGACCAAGATCTGCATAATGGGATGTGTCATGTCGCATCATTGGAATCCAACTAAGAAAGAGATTGAAGACTGGTTGGATAGAAAGATCCATGAATTTGGGCGCAAAAGAACAGGAATCTGCAATTGACAAAAGAATAGTGGTTGGACAAATACTTGTACACACAAATACATGAAATATTCTTCTGTTCCTTCTAGATTGAGTTATATGAGTGGATCTAGAAGTTGGCAGACGACCAAGGGAGGTGGAGGCTTGAAAATCCAATTGTTTGGACACCAAAGTTAGTGAGGAGATTGGAAGCCTTTGAAGCTAAGATTGTGCGCGTTGTCTACCATTGGCTCGACCACATCATAGGAGGGTTTGTGACAGAGTTCACCATCGATACTTCTATCAGTTACAATGAAGCAGAGCACCACTTCTTCAAAGGACCACAAGGTAAGTATTTGAAATCACTAAATAATTGGATTAAGATGCTCTTGTGTGAAAAGCAGGTCATGCAGTTACCTTCATGTTTGGAGCTATGCAAAGTGGAAGGTATTTTAGGCATGGAAGAAGAAAAGGTCTTGAGTATAGCCCACTAATTGAACCTCCTTTGAGTGACGACAAAGGAGAAGTGCAGTCTTCTCCACTGATTGTTGTTCAACTAATAAGACAAGGTTGCTTGTGAATACCTACACCACCTCCATCCTCATCCCATCCATCCACACCGCCTCCATCCTCACCTCCACCACTGCCACCTCCACCATTTTTCAATATGTTGAACTCTGTAAAGCTACCTGCATTCAAGGGCGTCGGAAATGAAGATCTAAACCAGTTTTGGTTCGTCGTGAAGGCTGTATGGGAAGCTCAGGGTATCATGGACAACCAAATGAAGAAATTTCCACTGGTTAGTGGTTTGCAGGACTGCGCACTAATGTGGTACATTAAGTACAATACTGATAACCCAACTTCCACATTGGCAGATATCCAGACTGTGTTGAATAGAAAATTCAGTAGACCTATGTCTCAAGCGCAATCAATTATGGGATTCAAGGAGATCATGATGATGAAGCCTGGGGAGATGCCCTAGAATTTGAATCAAAGGTTGAAGTCTACGATCCGTGAATCCAACATGAACCTAACTGAAGGGCAGCATCACGAATGGTTCGTGGCCTCACTCCTGCCCCACCTAAGGGTTACATTATCACAACAGAAGATTCGGACTGGAAATTGTGATGATACTGCATGAGACACCAATGTAGGAAGCTAATCTGGGGATTCAGCAAATTCACGCGCAGTTGCAAAACCTTTGCCTCAAAATGCAAAGTCTGAAGAAAGACAAAACAACTTGGCCGGAGGTGCATGAAGAAGTTTGGTGCCTAAAATGCAAAGGTCGGGGGCATGACAATGATCATTTTCTAGTCTTTGCAAACTATGTTGCAACAGGGGGACCAATGCCTCTGAAGCCGGAGGCTGTGGTAGGGCCCGTGCTATGGTGCGCTATATGTCAGGTAGTTGGAAAACATGCGATTGACAATTACCATTTGTTGCAGAAATTTGTAGAAACACCACAAAATCTCTTCTGCAATTTTTGTCAATAAGTAGGTCATGACGAGCGCAATTTTTGTAACTACAAATTAATGATGAACAAGAAACCTGCATACAGGGTATAAGAAAAACGCGGCCTCCAAACCAAGGTGTGGGGGAACACGAGGTGAGTATCAAAGGTGCGGCTAAGGCCGAGGTGGAGGGGGGCCTGGTAGAGGCTAACGGTAGATTATTTGTTACAATTATGGAGGACCAAGACACTATGCGAGAAACAATCCAAATCCAACGCAACTGTCATGTCGCTACTGTACTCAGTTTGACCATGCGTCTGAGGATTTCCCCATATTGTTGGCTAAGATTCATGAAAAGGGGAAGAAACCTCCATAGCGGATGCAGAACCTCTAGATGATGAGGGCTAAGCCTCATGAGGAAGACCCTAAGGTAAAAATTATTCTACGGAGTGGAACTACAACTCGCAAGGATAAACAGAAGCAGCTTGCAAAAGGTGAGTGGGTCTGCAAAGCACCAGAAAAGGAGAATGGGTTTGATCTGGAGCATGCATAAGAAAAATTTATGGAAGCAAAGAAAAGCTTCGCTAAGGCCTCTACCTTAGGAAGTCAGGAGAAACCAATTGAAGAAATGGACCCATCCATGATTACCACGTTCTTAGATACCTGCATGAAACTTCTCCATGATAGTAAGGTTGTGAAAGGACTGCAAGAACTGATCAATCGGTGCATTGGCAAGGAAGACGCTACTGGAAAACCGCGCGTAGTCAGAAAGCTTGGTAAGCATAAGGAAAGGGTTGGATGTGAAATGAGACTCACCGTGTAGATAAGGGAATACAAAATTGACCAAGTTATCTTGGATCTGGGGTCCGACGCGAATATTCTACCAAAACAAACATGGGAAAGAATGGGGAGACTTGCGCTCCAGTGGTCTTTGATCCATTTAAGGATGAAGAATGAACAGAAAATCATCCCAATGGGGAGGCTACAGGGGGTAACATTTGACATCGAAGGCGTGAGCGACTGGCAGATTTTGAAGTAATAGAGATTGTGGATGATAGCAATCCCTACCCTGCACTCCTTGGAATTGATTGGGCCACTGACATGAATGGGGTAATCAACCTGAAGAAGCAAAAGATGATATTTGAAAAGAAATCACTCCATGTAGTGGTGCCACTAGATCTTGCAAAAGGACCGCGCTATACAGAACCAGTCTGCAATTATGAAAGTGATGACGATTTGGAACAGATTTACAAAACAACGGTGCGAGACCAAGATTGGGTAAATCTGACAGCAGACAGACGTAATGCATGGGACTGTGAGAGCTCCTGCACATCAAATTCAGATGAAGAACTAGAGCACTGGCAGAACCGGATGCATGAAGTATCTACACTGTGTTGTAATATGATGACCAAGTCACTACGCTATGTATCATCAAAGGTAAGTAATCTACTTCACTATGATCGGCTAACTGATGTTGATCATTTTTTTGATGCATTTGAAAGAGATGTGTTGGAGAAGCATCGCTTCTATGCCTTGTATTGGGCACTACGTGCTATGCCCGCAAGATGGTGGGGTATGCAAAAGGATAATTTTGGTGATTGGCGCGAATATAGGAGGATGATGAGAATACGTTTTGGACAGCCAAAAGTATGAATGATAGACAAGTATGATCGAAGGGATGATCCACACAATCACCTGGCCAAATGGACTAAGGCTTATGGAGCGGAGCCCCATCCTAAATGGGTGCATCTGTTTTGTCATACCCTGGATGTCATACCAATGAATTGGTACTTGGAAATAGAGCTCCACCATGGAACTAAAGAATGGGATGTGCCATGGATTTATAACGACGTTCAGCTTTGAGGATGGGTTTGACTGTATTGATGCGGCACTACAAGAGGTTAAGGCAGTGATCTTTAGGATACTATAGGATCCTCTGGACTTGATTCAACCTGATTGGACTACATAGCTGAGCCATGCACTGGAATTCTATAACGTGACCGCTAAAGAAGAAGATGAGGATCACAGAAATATTAATATTCCAGAAACTAAGGGTCACCGTGAGGTTGAAGGACCGCAGATAGAGGATCCAGACATAACCACGCTGTTGAAAACTAGACAGGTAAACATTGGCATAGAGGCGAAGCCAAAATATGCGAAGATTTGGGCCTATTGGGATGACTCTACAATAGATAAGGTCATTGAGCTCCTTCGCGAATATTAAGATTTGTTCCCCACGAAGTTTTTTGATCTGAAGGGAATAATAGGAGACCTGGGTGTCATGAAGATCACCCTAAAAATGGATGCAAAACCTGTGAAACAAAGACCTTACCGCCTTAATCTAAAGTATAAGGAAAGGGTATGTGCTGAGTTAGATAAGATGCTCGCTCCAGGTATTATTGAACCAGTGGAAGAATATAACTAGGTAAGCCCAATAGTGGTTTAGGAAAAGAAACAAAAAGAAGAAATAAGGATATACATAGATCTCCGGAAATTGAATGACGCTTGTGTGCATGGTCCTTTCCCAACCCCGTTCACTGATGAGGTCCTAAATAATGTAGGTGGCCAAGAAGCATACTCTTTCACTGAGGGTTCTCTGGGTATCATTAGATCAAATTCGCACTCGCGCATAGAAGAAAGATGACCTTCATGATTGAATGGAGGTGTTTTCAGTACACCATGATGCCTTTTGGGCTGAAGAATGCACCAACGATCTTTTCACGTGTAGTCATTGTAGCATTCAAAGACTTCATTCATAAGTTTCTGGAGGTATACTTTGATGATTGGATAGTGTTTATATTGGTCAAGCGCCATGTGGTGAGTCTACACTTGATGCTAGATACATGTAGGAGATACCAGATCACGCTCAATCTGAAGAAGTGTCTATTTTGTGTCCCTTTTGGGATCCCACTGGGTCATGTGGTATGCAGAGAAGGATTGATGGTAGGCCCCATGAAGATCGAGGTGATAATCAACTTAGAGGCGTCGAGGAATGTGAAACAACTACGTGCAATTCTAGGGAATACAGGATACTATCGGAAGTTCATCAAGAGCTATGCCCAGATCACTGTGCCTATGGAGAAATTGTTGAAAAAGGATGCTACATTGTGTTGGAATGATGAATGTAAAAAGAGCTTGCATGTGCTAAAAGAGAAAATGGTCACCGCACTGATCCTAGTCTTCCTGGACTGGAAGAAGGAATTTCATGTGCATGTGGATGTATCATGTATTACGTTGGGGGTCGTTTTGACACAGGCCAGTGAGGGAGAACTGGATCATCCTATAGCGTTCACAAGTAGGAAGTTTTCTAAAGAAGAGAAAAATTATTCCACGATAAAGCGTGAAGGATTAGCTATGGTGTACACGCTCCAAAAGTTCAGGCACTATTTGTTGGGCAGACACTTTAAGATGTATACAAATCATTCCACATTGAAGTACCTCTTCAACAAGCCTATGTTGGGGCGGGGGGAGGGGGGTATGTAGGTGGCTGCTATTGTTCCAGGAGTATGACTTCAAAGTTATTGTGAAGCCAGTACAAATGAATCTGGGACCTGATCATCTGTTGCGCATTGAAACTCGAGAGGAACCTACTAATTTGGAAAAAGGATTGCCTGACGCACAGCTCTTTGTGATGCGCATCGCGGAAAGTCATTTTGAAGATATTATCCACTTCCTCACTATACGATCAGCTCCAAAATTTTATACAAGTCAACAGAAGAAGGAAATAGTAGTGCATTCAGAAGACTTTTCTATCATTGCAGGTCACTTGTACAAATTGGTGTCAGACAAAATATTGTGACGTTATGTTCCTGACTTGGAATGAAGCAGCATCCTCCCTAAGGCTCATGGAGAAGCTACAGGAGGAAATTATGCAGGCAAAGCAACAACACAGAAGATTCTACGCGTTGGGTTATGGTGGCCAACCCTGCATAAGGATTCAAAAGCATATTGTAGGACATGTGACGCAATTTCAAAGGACTGGCAGGACATCGCGGAGGGATGAACTGCCTCCGATGCCGCAGGTGACATTACAACTATTCAAGAAATGGGTGATTGACTTTGTGGGTCCAATTCATACTCAAGGAAAGAAGACGAGTGCGCAGTACATCATCATGACGACTGAGTATTTGACCAGGTGGGCGGAGGCGCAGCCTGTGAAGGACTATATAGGAGCAATAGTAGCAAATTTTATTTTTGAATATGTGTTGACAAGATTTGGCTATCCAAAGATCTTGATGAGAAATCATGGTACACACTTTCTTAATGAAAAAATCAACACGTTCCTAGAATAATTTCAGGTGTATCATTAGAAACGTACGCCTTATCATCCGCAGAATAATGGGATGGTCGAAGCATTCAATAAGATTTAATAACATAGTTGGAATAAACCGACATGACAACCATCTCAAGGGTGCAGAAACTTGGTTCTAGCATCCCCCCATACTGCCTCGGGTGAGACTTCAGTGTGTGCTCTACGGGATGATTCCGAAAGGGCCAATAGTGTATGGATTTGTTCGGGTAATTAACTCTGAACCTAGTTCAGGCCCCCATAAGCCAACAAATGGTTCAGTTTTCGAGACTGGAATCTGCATGAGAGATGTGTGATGTCATATCATTAGAATCCAACTAAGAAAGAAATCGAAGGTTGGTTGGACAAAAGAATTCACGAGTTTGTGGCGCAGGAGAATAGAAACTCGCGATTGTCAAAAGAATAATGGTTGGACATCTACCTGTATATGGATATCCACGAAATCTTTTTCACATCCTTCCCTACAAAGCTATACGAGTGGATCGCGAAGCAAGCAGATATGTAAGGAAGGTGGAAGCTTGACAATCCTATTGTGTGGACCCCAGATCTAGTGCAAAGGTAGGAAGCATCGGAGGATAAGATCACGCACACCGTCGATCATTGGCTCGATCGCATTATAGGAGGATTTGTTACTGAGTTCGCGGTTGACACCTTAGTTAGCTACAGTGAGGCACAGCGATGCTTTCTTAAAGGACTGCGAGGTAAGTACGTAAAGTCTTTGAATACTTGGATTAAAATGTTGTTGTGGGAAAAACAGGTTATGTAGTTACCTTGATGTTTGGGGCTACGTGAAGCAGAAAGGTTTACATGAATGAAGGAAATAAGGGTCAAGAAAATAGCCCCTTGATTTCACCTCTGCGAGGGGACGAGGAGGAGCTCGCGAAGGTCTCTCCACGAAGTGTTATTCATCTGATAAGACAAAGAATTCTGTGAATACCACCCTTGCCCACACCTCCACCACCTCCACCACCATCACCTCCATATTCACCCGTACGAGCTCCACCACCACCGCAATTCAATATGGAAAACACAGTGAAGTTACTTGTGTTCAAAGGTTTTGGAATTGAGGATCCGGACCAGTTCTGGTTGGTCGTAAAGGATGTATGGGAAGCGCAAGGTGTTACAAATGACCATATAAAGAAAGTGACGCTGGTTAGCACCCTCTAGGATCACGCACTGACCTAGTATATTAAGTACTCCAACAATAACCCAAATGCGAGAGTCACGGATATCCAAACAGCACTAATAGAGAGTTTAGCAAGCCTAAATCTGAAGCGCAGTCAATTGTGGGATTTAAAGACATCACGATGCTACTAGGTGAGACACCTTGGGAACTATATCAGAGGCTGAAATGTATGATCTGTGAAGCCAATATGAATCTAACAGATGGATAGCATCCTGAGTGGTTTATAGCCTCGCTACAATCATACTTAAGGAGTGCGCTGTCGCAACAGAAGATAAAATCTCAGGTAGAGGCTTTCGAGATTTCCGTGAGGCTCCATGAGACCCCTATGCAGGATCCTAACCTAGGAGTTCAACAAATCCATGTGTAGCTGAAGAATCTGTGCCTTGAGATGTAGAGTCTAAAACAGGATAGGACAGTCCGACCAGAAGTGTGCGAAGAAGTATGGTGTGTGAAATGCAAGGGTCGGGGTCATGACAAAGACTATTGCCTAGTCTTTATAAATTATCTCGCAGGAGGAGGACCGATGCCTTTAAGGCCGGAAGCTCAAGCAGGACCTAATACGGCACCTACTTTGTGGTGCGCTATCTGTCAAATAGTAGGAAAACATGCCATGGACAGCTGCCACTTGTTACAGAAGTATACGTAAAATTCACAACAGTTGTTCTCTAGATTTTGTAGGTCGGTGGGACATGACAAGCGTACTTTCTAAAGCTATGAGTTGATGATGGATAAAACTCTCACCTACAGAGTTCAGGCTGAAATGTGGCACCTTGACCAGAATAAAGGGATGGCATGAATAGGATTTCAGGGGCATGGACGAGGCCGAGGTGGAGGAGGACCTTGTAGAGGTCACGGACAATTGACTTGCTACAATTACAGAGGGCCAAGACACTATGTCTGCGATTGCATGAATCCAACACACCCATCGTGCAAGTATTGAACGTTGTTTGATCATGAGACAGAAGATTGTCCTACGCTGATATCTAGGATACGCAACAAAGGAGCACTACCACCTCCCCATACTTAGAACCTGCAGATGATGAGGTCTGAGTTGCACGAGGAAGATCTGAATGTAAACATTGTGCTCCGAAGTGGAATCGCGACAGGAGATGACAAATAAAAATAGCCAGAAGATAGTACATGGGTTCGCAAAGCCATGGTGAAATAATCTGAGTTTGATTTGGAGCGCGCTTAGGAAAACTTATTGGAAGCTAAGAAGAGCTTCATTGATGCCTCCACTTCGAGAAGCAAAGATAAACCAAAGCCAGAAATGGACCCATCTATACTCACGACTTTCCTGGAAACTTGTATGAAGTTACTACATGACAGTAAGGCTGTGAAAGGGTTACAGGAACTTATTGAACTACATGTAGTCTACAAGATCGGAAAGCATAAGACAAGGATAGGACGTGAAATGAGACTAACTGTGTAGATTGGAGAATACGAAATGGATCAAGTCAAAACAGGCATGGGAGCGAATGGGGCGACTTGCATTGCAATGGTCTCCAATTCAGCTAAGGATGGCGAACCAGTAGAAAATAATACCCATGGGGCGATTGCAGGGAATAAGTGTGGATATTGAGGGTGCGAACACGCTGGCATATTTCAAAGTAATAGAGATTGTTGATGACAGCAATCCCTACCCCACACTCTTAGGAATTAATTGGGCCACTGACATGAACGTGGTAATTAATCTGAAGAAGCGAAAAATGATCTTTGAGAAGAAGTCACTACGCGTAATTATACCTTTAGACCCTACTGAAGGATCACACTATACAGAGCCGGTCCGCGACTATGAAAGTGATGATGATTAGGACTGTATCTATAAGATAATAGCGTGAGACCAAGACTGGGTGAATCCCATCGTGGAAGGGTGGATTACATGGGAGTGCGAGAGCTCCTGCACTTTGGACTTTGACGAGGAAATAGAGCACTGGAAGAATATGTCACATGAGGTAACTACGCTGAATTGCAATATGATGACCAGATCATTGTGCTGTGTGTCAATAGAAGTAAGATATCTCCCTACTTGTGATGGTTTGAATGAGTTTTATACCTTCTTGGATGCATTTGAAAGGGAGGTGCTAGAAAAGCTACACTTCCAGGCCTTGGACTGGATACTGCACGCTACGCCCGTGAGATGGTGGGGTACATACAAAGGAAGTTTTGATGATTGGCACGAATGTAGGAGAATGATGAGAGTACTATTTGGGAAGCCTAAGATGTGACTAACAGACAAGTATGATGGACAGGATGACCCGCACGCTCATCTAGCCAAGTGGACGTAGGCTTATGGAGAAAAGCCACAACCTGAGTGGGTTCACCTATTCTTTCATACCCTGGATGTTATACCAATGAATTGGTATGTAGAAACAGAGCTTCACCATGGGATAGATGAATGGGATGTCCTACGCGAAGGGTTCATGATGACATTTAGTTTTGCAGACGGGTTTGACAGTATTGAGGAATCGCTACAAGAAGTGAAAGCAACCATCTTTAGGATCCCGGAGGATCCTTTAGACCTAACGCAGCCTGAATGGGCTACTCAGTTGAGTTGTGCACTGGAATGTTATAATATATTTGCAAAAGAAGAGGATGAAGTTCCGTGGAAAATCAACATTCCAGAGACAAAAGGCCACTGTGAGGTTCAGGGACCACAGATTGAGAACTCTGATATAACCACATCGGTGAAGACTAAGCAAGTGAATATTGGTACGGAGGCAGAACCCAAATTCGCAAAGATTAGAGACTATTGGGATGACACGACAGTGGATAAGGTTGATGATTTACTCCACGAGTATCAGGACTTATTCCCGACCAAGTTTACATATTTGAAAGCAATAATCGGAGATTTAGGAGTAATGAAGATCACTTTGAAAGCTGACGGAAAGTTAGTTAAGCAGAGGCCTTACCACTTAAATCCGAAATACAAGAAGAAGGTCTGTGTTGTGTAGAACTAGAAAAAATTCTCTCGGTAGGCATCATTAAGCCTGTGGAAGAATCTGATTGGGTAAGCCTAATGGTGGTGCAAGAGAAGAAGCAAAAGGACAAGATAAGGATATGTGTCGATCTCAGAAAATTGAATTATGCTTGTGTGCATGATCCATTCCCAACTCCGTTCATGAATGAAGTGTTGGACAATGTAGGTGGATAGGAAGTATACTCTTTCACTGATGGGTTCTCAGGGTACCACCAAATCAAAACGCACCAGAGGATAGGAGCAAGACAACCTTCATGACTAAGTGGGGTTGCTTTCAATAGACTGTCATGCCATTTGGATTGAAGAATGCGTCGGCTATATTTTCGTGTGTGGTTGTTGCAGAATTTAAGGAATATATTCATAAGTTATTGGAGGTTTATTTTGATGACTGGACTATATTTTGGCTGGTTAAGCACCTGTTGTGGCCAGCAACAACCCCCCTTCTTATTTAGTGTTATTACTAATACTAAACAAGTGGGGGGCCTTAGTCAAAAAATTTAAAAAATGAAATAGTGCTTGTATTTCCTTTCTAATAAAACTTACCATCATAAACTTAGGAAAATACCCTTAGAAAATATAAACAACTTAAGTTTCATGATAAGGTAAGATAAACTCACTACTTAAGAAATATCGCATCACAAAAAAGATAATAGGATACCTCCTTACAAGTCGAATTCTAATATTGCGAGATCATGGTGCGAAACTTCATCACATCGCATGCATCAAAGACCACTTATGCTGAAAAACCTCAGACCGCCGATATGCGATGCCACATATCGCAAAATAACATTTCGCAGAAAACACATCAACAAAAAATTGTCATATATCGCGCTCCTGCGATATTGCGATAGAGCGGCAAAGCGATATTGTGATAAAGCGGCAGAATGATATTGTGATAATGCGATACAGTGATCTGCAATATTGTGAAGCAAATTATAAAATCACTTCATCACGGATCTTTCGGGCTCGTTATTCGAGAAAACTTTTTCCATAAACCGAGACCTAGTTATGTGATTTAATGCTAATTAATGAGTTAGTTGCCAGTTGTTAATGGAATATGGTTTTGTGCTTATCAAAGAGCCAATTCAAGTAAGGTGGTATATTTTATATGTCTTCGGCATTTAAAGCTTTCCCGTCACCTTTCCTTATCATTACTCTCACCTCACTTGTAAACTACAGGAACGAAGAACAAAGAACTATACAAAGTAGTATACATGATATTATGGGGAATAAAGGCAAAGCTCTGAGCTCTGAAGACAAAGAAATGACGCCCTTGTATACATACACCACCTGTAATAGAGACGCTGGTATTATTACTTGGGAAGGCATGTATAATCTACTTGAGGAAGAGAATCCCAAAGTGATGGAGGATACAGCTACTGCAGGCTCACAGGGGTCTTCAAAGGCATCAGTTATAGATCTAGCTTGCTCGTTCTTGCATTGGATAGCGGCAAGGCACAAAATTCTTCCCTACACAGACATGGTTAAATGGGTACTGGACAGCGCTGACATCAAAAATAGACAATTTAAGACTCAGGGTCAAGAACTAACAAAATCATTATTTTCGCAAAATTTGAGCTTTATATCCGCTAACAGAAAGCGCGCAAGAGGAAAAAATCGTACCAAGGAAGCCCGAATCGGGAAATGGAGGCACTTTCCAATGCATGATTAGTGTAATCGCACATCGCTGGGCAAAAATTCTTGAAAAGGAAAGCCTCTAATTGCTCAGTCACCTGTAAGCCCAGAAATTTGTAAGAAACAACACTAAAGGTAAAAAAGTAAAACTTGAATCCTAAAACCAGTGGTAATTGTCAAAAATATCTTCAAAATAGTATGTATATATGCACAGCAACTGCAAACATGTTGGAGACAGAAGGCTCAAGAAAATGCAGAATCAATCAAAAGATTAACTAAGTTGAATTGGGATTCGTACTAGGCGTATTTGGTAAAACCACATAGCTAGTGTATGACTCTCAAATGCATCATCAATTCTGCCGAGAAGATGGTGCCGACTCTTGCTAATTCCTTTTTCACAGGACAATTAAAGTCTAAATTCGGCTAGCTGACTCTTCTTAAGAAAATTTTGAATGCTTGTGATTTCAAGGAGCAGATACAGAAATAGTTAGTTGTTAGTTTTAGATTCAATATTAATATTAATTTTTCTTTATTTTTGCCTAAAAAAAGGACGGTCATTTAAACC
>APFE031170701.1:69582-95663 GCA_000404065.3 Pinus taeda | reverse complement strand
TTTCTTGGTTTCCTTATTTCCTGTAAAAATAAAATCTTTTCCAGGTTGTGTGTCTGTTTGTGTGAGCTTATCCACAAGATTAGATTTATGGTCAAAGTGGTCCATAAAAGCTTTTTTGAATGTGTCCCAAGTCAGGGGCCTTCCATAGCCACGTTGATGCCATTGCCACCATTGCCATCTTTCATTGTCCAAGTACATTTTTCCCACACTCAGCTGAGTCACATCATCATAGATGTAATTCAATTTGAAATATTTCTCCATTTGTGCTAGCCATTTTGCTGGATGAGGGCCATCAAATTTATACACGTTCTTCTGATCTAGGCCCGCCATCACAAAAAAAATTGGCGAAAATTTGAAATGGCCACAATTCCATCAATATTGCTTAGAATCCCTATTATGACCTATTTTTGAAAATGGAACAACCATTCTGCATCTACCCATGTGATAGAAATCTTGATCTAGGCACTAGAATTTCAGATCTGCGCTGCAACTCTCCCATCGTCACCAAAAATTCTGAAAAAAAGAGTTGATTTTAAAACAACAATATCTCCCTCATCCGGACTCTGATTTGAATGATTTTTTTTTGAAATCGGGTATTTTTCACAAGGAATCCAGATCTACAATTAGATTTTGTATGTTTTTCCCCAAAACGTACAGATCTGCATCGCAAACTCGCTGCCCCAAAAAATGCCTGCAACACCACTGATTTTTAGATTAGCGGTATCTCCTTCATCCGAACTCCGATTTGGCCGATTTTTTTTTGAAATCGGGTAATCTTTCACAAATAATCTAGATTTGCAATTTGATTTTGTAGATTTTTCCCCAAAAAGTACAGATCTGATCTGCAAACTCGCCGCCCCTGAAATCCTAAAAAAAAATAAAAAAAATTCTCCACTTTTTGCCCAAGAAAGTGCTCTGATACCACTTGTTATAGATCTGATATGAAAATATAAGACAATGCAAATAAACCTAGAAATAATAAAATCTGAAATATAGAAATGCTTCTTTATTAATATCAAACCCTTAAGGTAGGGCAACACCATACAATCACTCCTTAAAGAAGGAGAACACTCCACAAGGCATATGCCTGTTCATACAATAATTCCTTGACATCTCTCCATGTGGAATCTCTAGCCTCTATATAGGCCTCATACATACACTACCATAGGTCATTACCATGGTTCCCTCATAACATCGAACTAATACCATGGGCCTATTACATTATTACTAACTACTTGTGGTCCCTTACATGATATGGGTTAACCACCTTATTTATTACTATGGCCCATCCCATTATTACATTATTACCTTGGGTACCTCCCTTTGTACCCCATATTACCCCCCTAGGTATATAACACAGTCCGCCATTGGGATTGCACAATGTGTAATTCCAGCTGGGAAAGACTACTGGCCCAGGGAAAAATTTGCACAAACTTTTGGGCCAAGCAGCCATTGTCCTCCAGAAATGTGCAAAACAGTCCTAGAGGCCAGTACTGGTCAAGATTGCCTAAATCTGGAGAGGAAGGTGAGCCTTCCTTCCCCAGATTGCGTAATGTAGCCTTGGTGAACATAGAGCCTAGGCCAAGGTTCGCCCAAATCGCCGATGGGCAACTGAAAGCAAGTAAGACAGTTAAATGCATGGTGACACTAAGTGATAGTAGAAGTGATTAACAGTGCATGCAAAACATGAATGAAAGAATCAGTAGATAGATGAACATGCATGTGGGAGAGGCAGTTCGCTGGTTGGGCGAATGTCCGTGCAAAATAGTTTCACACATGTGATAGTAGTGAGATAGAAATGAAAAATGAAACAAAGATAGGAAAATCTAGAATATATGTAAACGACAATAGGAATTCAAAGAAATCAAGAAAACAACAATCACACAAGCGAATACACAAAAACTATAGAAATGTTGAAAAAGACAAGTTGAGGCCGCTTACCCGTGAATAGCTGAGCCAGATGTGTTGAAGAGTCCTGGATGTGCTATGGGATGTCATAGCTCCAATATCGATGTGAATGAATGAAATCTGATGTGTCGAATAAATAATTTTGGTCTCATGATGGGCCTGCCACAAATGTAGGAAAAAGCGACACTTGGAGGGAAAATTCAAAAACAACTTTTCATGTAACCCGAAACTACTAAAAATGCCTCCTTGATTCATGGGATTCCTTTTGCATGTTGTCTCTTGCTATTCCAGGAAGATCAAGTCATGCATGCATGCAAGTCAAGTTTCCCCAGTCTCAGGTGGAACTGGTCAACCAGACTGTCCATGCATGCAAGTGCTCAAATGCTTGGGAAAAATGCACATTCCTGGCTGGGAGCTGGGTTGAATGCCTAGGAGGTTTGCACAATTTTTGGGTAGAGCATCTAACTGCTACCCAGATTTGCGCAAATCCTAGGCTGAACAACCTATTGCTGGCGAAATTTGCGCAAATTTTGCTAGGAGGGTTGGCTAGCATGATTGCGCAATCCTGGAGACCAGAGGCTGTCAAAGAGGATTACACAATTCCTGGAGGGAAGGCTGGTTTCCCTCCAGATATGCACAATTTTTAAGGGGAAGATGCTCAGCCTATATCTGGACCAAGTCTGGGTAAGCATCCTATGAGGGGAATGGATCAACTGTGATCAACAGGCTGCCTTTGTGCGAGGAAAACATTGAAGCTTGAGTACTAGACAAAGCAAGACAAAGTGTTGTGTAAGGTTGGTAGGGAAGCTCCAAAATAGGTTAAGGAAAAATTTTGGAGGGTGGTTGTAGCCACTACAACAATGTATTAAGACAATCAATGGTTATCAGGGCCCAACTTATGTGAACGTTAACCCTTTCGTGACACTAGATGGATGGGAGCCATCCTCATTTCTCAAGCTATTTAATTAGGATGGGACGCTTGTCCAACTGCCATTAAGGAGCCATCCTTTTCTAATTAACACTATCCTCCGCCAAAATTTCATTTCTTTCTCCCTCATGTTTGTGTTGATTCTCCTGCATGTTGATGCAAAATGCGGAAATAGTTGTAGTCACCATTCCTGTGCAAATCCAAAATTTGAGCTCGCCCCATTACCCTGTTTGTTGGGTAAGTTTCCTTTTGCAGTCCTAACCTTTTCTTCTTAGATCTACGTCTGGATCACTCTAGAGAGGGAAGAATTTTCTATAGAATCATCCAAGGAGGTGCTCATTAATGAGTTTGTCAGTATCAAAGATACTCAAACCTATCTTACAGATGTCCTTACATTAAAGAAAACCTTAAATTTCCCCTCACATAGCTCTAAGGAAGACCACTGTCTTAGGATGTCTTGGGTTTTAGCCGCTACACTTCCTCCTACACATTTTGACCTAAATTAAATTATTTTGCTTGCTAAATATTTCGACTCTAATGATCAGACCATCACCTCTCCTACAGACCATAAAATATTTCTCCAAATTAATGAAGAAGTGATGTAAAAAATGCTAGGGATACCAGCTTTCGAGATAGATATCACTGATATAGGGCTAGCCCAAGAGTTTATCATGTGGGTTGAGGAACACAAAGCTGAATTTCTTAAAATATTACTCCAAATCCCTAACCCAAGTATGAAATTGGAATTCCCCTTGCATGCTAACTTACTAAAACCCTTTTACCAGACTTAGCATCACTTTTCGCTATTATTTTTGGTTTAGCTAATGATTTGAAAATTGATGAATCTATTTTTATAGCCATTCGAATTCTTAATCTAAATCCTGATAGATTAGGGATTATTTTCCCTAAATATTTGTCTAGGGCAGTTATAGTTGACCTCACAACTACTATTCCATTTAAATATTGTCGTCATCACACATATCTTGTGCATATAGTTTTATTTAATTACCCTGATTATTTTTGTCTACTAAACTCCTCATTGATGTCAAGGATGAGAATGGAGTTGAGAAATTTTTTTTATGAGTGGACTGATATTATTTACCGAGAATGTATCCTCAATTCCTGTACACAATACGTTGACTGTTTTCCCTTTTACCTGAGAGTTAAACTATTCGGCGAAGCCTTGATAGAATTTCTTTGGAGTAGAGAATAATTTTGAGGGTTACTAAAGAAGAAAGTATAGCTAGTTGGTTACTTTATCCAGGTTTTTATTTGATTAGACTGTATGCATTTTAGAGGGAGCCTTTCTAGTTTCCCAAGTTTATTACCCCATTAATCTTTGCTTATGAAGTATTACGAAAAAGAATAGTAGTCAATGAATCTTACTTTGTATCAAAGAAAAAAGGGGCATTATTTAGATATCCATACTCTGTTCCACCACTCATTGCAAAAAATAAAAATGCAATAGATATAATTGAAAGGGAAATTTTATTATTTGGATTAATACATGATGAATGTTGGCATTATGTTCCACTCGCTATAATTTATTTATAAAGAAAACAATTAAGGCTATGAATTCCCTTGTTTCTGCCTTGGATGATAATATGAGAAATTTCATTTTCACTCTTTTTTATGAAGAGAAGGATCTTAGAGAAGAAAAGAAATTGGTGCCTAGTCCACCAACCAACTCAAATGCCATTTCAAAAATTTTGTTTAACAAAACATCTTCCAAGGCTGGGTCAGGCATTGGAATAGTTTTAATCCCTCCAAATCAGTCGAGTGTGACTTTTCCTTTTAAACCAAGTTTTGAAACTACTAATAATGTAGCTGAATATGAAGCCCTTGTGTTAGGATTAGAAACATCACATAAATGTAACGTTCAAAACTTAGCAATATTTGCTGACTCTGATTTGGTCATTAAATAGGTGACCAAAAAATCTCGAATAAAACACCCTTGCTTGTGAGTTTATAGAAATCAAGTATGGGATATGATTGACAATTTTTTCTCTACTATTAATTTTACTACTGTTCCTAGGGAGAAGAATCAACTAGATGATGCTCCGCTGTCACTGCCACCACATTTACTCCTCCTATTGAATCTAAACTCAAATATGAAATTGAGATTCTACTCCGATCATTGATTCTTGACAACATCAAACACTGGGAAGTGTTTGAAGACGATTGAGAGATAAAGAGATTCATTGAATTAATGGGTGAATTTTCTGATCAATGTATTGACGATAGCCAAGAAAATGTCAATACATCTCACCTTAATTCTAAAATTGGTAAGAATAATATTTTTCAACTAAAAACAATTATATTCGTATGGGGCTTATTCCTTTGGAGAAGATTTTTGATTGCAACGATGCTGTTGCGAATCGAACCCTCAAACACCCCAATTTACAAATAGATACTGTGAAACTTTCTCATGAGGGGGAGGCCAAGTTAGTTAACTTGTCTCGTGTTTTGTCAGAGAAAATCAAAGAGAAATATATTAACGTCCTCTCAAAATATTCTTACGTCTTTTCCTATACCTATGATGATCTCAAAACTTGTGATCGAAATATAATTGAGCATCATATACCTTTAAACGAAGGGGTTAAAACTTACTTGAATAAACTCAAACACATAAATCATCTTTTATTTACCCCTATTGAGAAATAAATCAAGAAACTCCTAGGGGCCAAGTTCATTGTTCCCCTGTGATATTATGATTGAGTTGCTAATATGGTCCCGATTAGAAAGAAAAATGGAAAAATCTGATTATGTGTCGATTTCAGAAATTTAAATCAAGCCTTGCTAAAATATAATTATCCATTGCCCAATATGGATACTATCTTGCAAAGGGTAGTGGGTGCCACTTACATTTCTATGACGGATCTAGTTACAATTAGATAGCCATACAAATACATGATATTATCAAAATGACCTTCACCACCCCTTGGGGTACTTTTATGTACAAAAAGATGCCCTTTAGGCATATGAAAGTGGGGGCAACATTCCAAAGAGCCATGGATACCACTTTTGCTAATGAGAAAGACCATTTTATAGTAGTTTATTTGGACGATATGACTATCTTTTCTCATAAGGATGATTTACATTTGAAGCATTTGGAAATTGTTTTTCAGAAATGTAGGAAATATGGTTTGTCTCTAAATCCTAAAAAATCTTTCTTTTCCATGACAGAGGGAAAGCTACTTAGCCATATCGTATCTCAGCATGGTGTTAGAATTGACCCTGAGAGAGTTCAGACAATCTAGACTATTCCTCTTCTCCGCACTAAAATGAAGGTCCAAGCTTTCTTGGGAAAAATTAATTTTCTCTATAGGTTTATTCCAAACTTTGTAGAAATCATTAAGAACATAACAAATATGATCAAGAAAGGAAATGAAATAAAATGGAATGAGGAAGCTAAATTCTCCTTTGAGAGGATTAAAAGAGTGATAATGGAAGCACCCATATTAGTCAGTCCTATTTGTACCAAATATTTTATTATTTTCCCTTTTTCCTATGAACTTACCATTGCTTCTATTCTTTTTCAAAAGAATAAACATGATTATGGAAAACTTGTTGCCTTTTTCAGTAAGGATTTGCAGGTGACCGAGCTTAAATGCAATATTTTTGAAAAACAAGCTTACACCTTAGTCAAAACCTTAAAGGCATTTAGGGAGTATATTTTGCAATCTAAGTCTATCGTATATACCCCCCACCCAACAGTAAAGGATATTTAGTTACATTTTGACACCGTGGTTAGATGGGGGAAATGGATAGGCCAAATCCAAGAATATGAATTAGAGTTAAAACCTATTAAAATTATAAAAGGTCAAGGACTGGCCAAGTTACTAACATAAGTTAATTTTGAAGCACTAGGTGTTAACCAATATACTCTTGTGGAACCAATTGGAGTACCTGAAGATGAGCAAGATAAGAAGTCAGGGTTGCTACTACCTCACTCAGGGCATACCACGATCAACCTAGAATTTGTTGAATCTGAGTGGTATAAGGATATTATTAGCTATCTCTAGACACTCCAATTTCCTAACCACTTGAGTACATATGATAAAAAATCATCACTAGATAATTACTACGACCAATTATTTTGCTAAATGGGTTGAATCCATCCCATTGAAAAAGATAAACGATAAAGTGGTCATAGATTTATTGGTAGAAAATATTTTCTTGCGTTTTGGTTTCCCTAAAAAAATCATTGCTTATAATGCCAAACCTTTATGTTCAACAACCTTCGAAATTTTTGGTGGCAATTACGAAATTAAAATTGGTCATTCAACAAGCTATTACCCACAGGGGAATCACTTGAACGAGTCGGCCAATAAAAATATTATGAATATATTTAAAAAATACTTAATCTCTAAGAAAAGAAATTGGCATGTAATGTTAAAGTATGTTGTCTAGGCAGATCGGATAAGCACCAAGACGTATATTGACACTTCAACTTTTTCAGTTAGTTTACAGTTTGGACATTGTAATCCCTTTTTATCTCGGTTCCAAAATTATGAAAATATTACGAGAAGTGAATGAGGAATCGAATGGTTTTCAACGAAGAATCAATTAGATGGTCCATTTACATCAGGAGAGAGAACAAGCATATGAAAAGATAGCAAAGCACCAAACGAAACCAATAGTGCTAAGGACAACCTTTTTCTCCTTGGTGATTAGTATTAAGATGGGATAATAGGAATGAGGCCTTGGAAAACACAAAAAGTTTGATAATATTTGGCTTTGGTCCTTTTATCATATATTGGGTTGAAGGTGAGAACACCTTCTCCCTCAAAAAATTTGAAGGCGAAGAAGCTGGCCCTACCACTAATGGCCAATTTCTTAAACATCACCTAACGTTCAAAGTCTTTCCAATTTTAAAAGGAATAATTAATAATAATAATAATAATAAAGAAATAATAAAATGATAATAAAATATAAAAACAAAATAAAAAGGAATATGTAAATATGTGTTTGTATGTAAAATAAAATTAATAAAATATATATATATATATATATATATATATATATATAATTATATATATATATTCCTTTTTATTTTGGTTTTATATTTTGCTATCATAATTTTTGTTACTTTATTATTATTATTATATATTATGATTGTAATTATAAGTTTGTACCAACTACAATGTATATGACTATATTAGTCAACAAATATTATAGTCTATTGGTTTGTAATTCGCTAATCTAGGCCTTATAATATGAAAACTAATACTAACAACAAATCTAGTCCACTGGGACCCTAATATGATCATATATATAATTAAAATCCTACTAGATATTACATGTTTATGAAAACCATGATTTTGGGCTATAAGCCTATAGATGACTTTTTGCTCCTCCATGGATGAATTTCCACCACCGTACTATCTCTCACATCTATACTTGTGCCTTTTGGAGTGGGGTATGTGGATACCTTCGCTGGGGCTATGGATGCTTGTTGGCAACGAAGAAATGTTAGTGGTACTGGTCTTCCAGTGCGTTATGTACCCAATCCCTTGTACAATGATCTTTTACGTGGTATGCTAGTGACTTTGATGGGGCTATGGATACTCGCTGGTAGCAAAGGGACACCAGTTGAATTGGGGAATTCCCAATGTGGTATATTCCCATTGTGCCCAACATAAAAGCTAAATATAAATATGAGCAATTAAAAAAATCCTTGTCTCTTAAATAAGGCATAGGAAGGGCCACTAATGCAAGGTCAAACAATTAAGGCATGGAAATATCTATTGAGAAGCTGTGAATCACTCCGTCGGGGCTATGAATTCTCACTGGCAACAGAGCATCGTTTGGTGTGAAATGCCATGAAAGGGGTGTCCATATGATAATTTTAATCTCTTATCATCTATAGTCCCACTTTTAATCGCATAACATGATGTTTTTTATTAGGATACTAAATTACACAAATCATATTAAACTCCAACACGACATTACCTCCATCCATAATATTTTAAATTGATATAAAATAACATGGCCTCGATTATCTTATTATCAATTGAGATGGACCTGTATGCTGACTATTAGGCATTCATGTATCATTGAAATAATATTATCTAAAAATAAAAATAACATTGCTATACATTAAATCACTCACTTGTCCATTATAAAAGCAGAGTTATCAAAAATATAACACATCAACATTAAAATACAAGTAAATGTTCCGCATTTAGCTTAATTCATAACATTATTTACATTCACAAATTATAAAAAGTTTCAAGATTATATATTGACTCACAAATGTTTTAACAATCATTCTTTAAAACTAAGTCTATCGTGTCCATAAAATACATGAAGAAAAATATTACATGTTTCAAATTTTCTTTGCATGTGATTACTCATTAAAGTCCCAAAATTACAGAAAGAACCCTGAACTATAAGCTCTGACCATTCAATCTGATAATTCAATCACCCCTTCTTAGAGGTTTCTTGAGTCTACAGAAGGCATGCTCCCGACGACCTCTCCTTCAAGTGCCTCATGGACTATGTTGTAAATTCCTAGAAACATATCCATCTTATCTTCAATCCCAGTTACTTGAATATCTATGGCCTCCACTAGGTTCATTATTATATCAATTTTTGCATGAAGGGTTTCATTCCTAACACATCTCCCATCCTTTCAGCTTTGAGAAGGATTTTTCACCTGATATTTCTATAAGCATTAAGTTTTCCCCATGAAGGTGTAAAAATTGTTTAATATGAACTCTAATAATTTTAGTATTTTCTGTAATTAATTCCAAAATAATTTCATGTCATCTCTGCGTAAGTACAGTCATACCCAGACTGGTACAAAAATTTTCCCTCGTGTAGGAAAATCCCATCGGGAACACTTGCATCGTCATTTAAGAACGAGACTCCCTAACCCAACTTGAAGGCACATGGTCTGCATTCTTGATTCTCCGTAGGGGAGTATCATCCCTAGTTGGAGCTTGTTGTTATCACCAAACCCTTCCTTTCTCCTAAATGTAAAGTTTAATACACCTTTAAGATAAACTAATTCATATGATAACTTTAAATAACCCACCTTTATATAGTCAGAGCACATGTAATCAGTGGGTAAATCTCTAAATTTGATCATGCTCTAAAATGGATCGATGGTCTGCAGTTACTTATTGGGTAGGAACTTGCATATTTTTTAAAAACTCTCTCTTTTCCCCGACGAGCTTATCCTTTCTCCATTTTTTCAGTGATCAGAATATTCCTAATCCAACTAATGGTCCTTATTTTATTATTGAGTGTTTATCCACAAGGACGTTAAGAATTCAATCTTCTCTCAACGTATCATAACTATCCATTTAAAGCTAATCGAACGATTGGATTATTTCATCGGTCCTAAACATGCAAGTGCGTTAGCGCGCCACTCACCCCTGATGAAATCACAACCGTGCATATTAAGACAATCAATGGTTATTGGACCCCAAATTACATGAATGTTAACCTTTTTGCCACACCTGATGGATGAGACTCATCCTCATTTCATGAGTTGATTAATTAGGATGTGGCACTTGTCCCACTGTCAGTCCCGAGATAATTCTTTTCATAATTGGACTGAGTGCGGAAGTCTATATTAAAATGATTAGAGTTCGTATTAAACAAACTGACCACCTTCATGGGGCAAACATAACACTTACAAAAATCTTGTGTGAAAAATCCTTCTCAATGCCGAAAGGATGGGAGATGCTTTAGGAGTGCATGGTGTCATGTGTGAATCCCTCCACACAAAAATGGATAGACTAATGAACCTAGTGGAGGCCATAGATATTTGAGTAACTAGGATTGAAGAGAAGCTGGCTATATTGCCACGAATTTACAACATAGTCCATGAGGCACATGTAGGAGAGGTCTTCAGCGGCATGCCTTCTGCAGAGTCAAGCAACCTATGAGAAGGGTTGATTGAATTATTAGTCTGAATGGCAAGATCTTATAGTTCAAGGTTCTTTTTGTAATTTTGGGACTTTAATGAGTAATCTCATGCAAAGAAAAATTGAACTCTGTAATATTTTTCTTCATGTATTTTATGGACGTGATAGACTCAGTTTTAAATAATGATAGTTAAAACTTCTGTGAATCAATATATAAGCTTGAAACTTTTTATAATTCATGAATGTAAATAATGTTATGAATTAAGCTAAATGTGTAATATTTATTAGTATTTTAGTGATGGTGTCTTATATTTCCGATAATTCTGCTTTTATAATAGACAAGTGAGTGATTTAATGTATAACAATGTTATTTTTATTTTTAGAGAATATTATTTCAATGATATATGAATGCCTAATGGTCAGCAAACAGGTCCATCTCAATTGGTAATAAGATAACTGAGGCCATGCTACTTTGTATCAATTTAAAATATTATGGATGGAGGTAGTGCATGCCGGGGTTTAATATGATTTGCGTAATCTAGTATCCTAATAAAAAACATCATGTTGTGCGATTAAAAAGTGGGACTATAGATGGTAAGAGATGAAAATTCTCATATGGACACCCATTTCATGGCATTTCACACCAAATGTCACTATGCTTCCAACAAGAGTCTGTAGCCCTAGAGGAGTCATTCACTGCTTCTCAATAGAGTTTTCCATGCCCAAATTATTTGAACTCGAATTAGTAGCTCTCTCGGTGCCTTATTTAAGAGACAATGAGTTTTTGAATTGCTCATATTTAGCTTTAGCTTTTATTCTTGGCACAACGGGAAGATAACACATTGGGAATTGCCCAATGCCACTAGTGTCACTCCGCTAATAGTGAGCATCCATAACCCCAATGGAGTCACTAGCATACACTGTAAGAGATCACTCGACAAGGGAGTGGGTACGTAACACACTAGAAGACCAGTACCATTGACATTGTTCAGTTTCCAGCGAGCGTCCATAGCCCCAACGGACGTATCAACATACCTTACTGCAAAAGGGATAGGTATAGATGTGAGAGACAATATGGTGGTGGAAATTCAACCATGGAGGAGGGAAATAAAAGTCATCTACAACCCAAAATCAGGGTTTTCATCAACATGTAATATCTAGTAGGATTTTAATTATATATATAATCATATTAGGGTCCCTAGTGGATTAGATTATGTTGTTAATATTAGTTTTCAAATTACAAGTCCTTAGTTAGGGCATTAGAAATCAATAGATTATAATATCTATAGACTAATAGAGTCATATACATTGTATTTGGTACATAATTTATCATTTCAAATGTTTATTTATTTCTTTATTTTTGACTATATAATACACATATTTACATATTCCTTTTTTATTTTTATTTTTATATTTTATTATCAATTTTTTACTTTATTATTATTATTTCTTTCTTTTTTTTGAATTGGAAATACTTAGAACATTAGGTAATATTTAAGAAATTTGCCATTAATAGCAGGGCCAACTTCTTTGCCTTCATAGTTTATGAGGGAGAAGGTTTTCTTGCCTTCAAATCGATTTATGATAAAAGAACCAAGCCAAAGATTATCAAACTTTATTTGTTTTCTAGGGTCCTTGTTCCTTTTATCCCATCTTAAGACCCAACCACTAGGGACAAAAATTATGTCATTAACACACTTTCCAAACAACTATTTGACTTTAGCTTGGGGATTTGCTATCTTTTCATATGCTTGTTCTCTCTCTTGGTGTAGATGGACCATATGGTTGATTCTTCGTTGACAATCATTCCGTTCCTCATTCACTTCTTGTAAGTTTTTCATAATTTTGGAACCTATATAAAGAGGGATTACAATGTCCAAACTGTGAACTAACTTAAAAGGTGAAGTGCCGATAGACCTCTTGGAGCTTATCCTATTTGCCTAGACAATATAATTTAACATTACATGCCAATTTGTTTTTTTAGAGCTTAAGTATTTTTGGAGGATCTTCATAATATTTTTATTGGACGACACAACCAAGCCGTTTCCATGTGGGTAATAGTATGCTGAATGACCAAGTTTAATTTGTATTTGTCACAGAAATTTTCGAAGGCTGCTAAACAAAAAGGTTTAGCATTATTGACAATTATTTTTTTAGGGCGACCAAAATACGAGAAATTATTTTCTACCAAGAATTCCATGATCACTTTATTATTGATATTTTTCAATGGGATGTATTCAAACCATTTAGTGAAATAATCAGTTGCAGTAATTAACCAATGATGTTGACCACTAGAAGGAGGATGAATCTCACCTATGAAATCTAATCCCAATGCGAAAAAAGAGCTTTATTTATGATGGGATTTAGGGGTAGGGGAGCTAATTTTTTCTTCCCGACGATTTGACATTGATGTTAGGCCCTAACCTTCCTATTTACATTATAAAATAAAGTAGGCCAATACATACCGGCTCCTTAAAATTCTATGAGCAGTGGCCTTCTAGGTGTAATGACCACCACATACACCACTATAGTGTAGAGTAATTAAATAATCAGTTTGGAAGGGTAGACTACAATTTAGAAGAAAACCTATAGGGTCTTTCAAATATAGTTTCCTATCTATAATACAATATCTTACAAATTTTAATTTTAACGATCATTTAGAAGACTTACTCAAGTGGCTAGTTAATTGGAGCGTCTGACTTGATAGCTAATAATATCCATATAGCACTCGGATTCAATGAGTTATGGGCTGACTATGGTAGGGCTTGAGTGAGGTAGCAACAATCTTGGTTGCTTATCCTTCTCATCTTCATGTACTCCGGTTGGTTCCACAATAGTATATTGGTTAACATCTACTACCTCAATATTAGCTTCTGTTAGTAACTTGGCCAGCCCTTGACCTTTTATAATTTTAATAGGATTTAACTCTAAGTCATATTCTTGGATCTGGGAGATTCATTTCCTCTGTCTACCCTCAGTGTCATGCTATAAAAGAATATCCTTCACCATTAGGTGGGGGATATATACGATAGACTTAGATTGCAAAATATACTCCCTAAATTCCTTTAAGGTTTTGGCTAAGATGTAAGCTTGCTTTCAATAACACTGTATTGAAGCTCGACTACCTACAAAGCCTTATTGAAAAAGCCAACAAGCTATTCATAATCTTTCCGATTCTTCTGTAGAAGAACAACAACAATGGTATGTTCAGAGGCAAAAGGGAAAATAATAAAATATTTGGCATAATTAGGATTGATTAATACGGGTGCTTCCATTATGGCTCTTTTAATCCTCTCAAAGGAGATTTTTGATTTCTAATTGCATTATATTTCATTTCCTTTCTTGAGAATATTTGTTATGTTATTAACAATTTGCGCAAAGTTTTGAATAAACCTACGAAGTGAAAATTATTTTTTCCAAAGAAAGCTTGGACCTCCATTTTAGTGCGGGGAAGAGGAATAGTCTAGATTTCCTGGACTCTTTCAAGGTCAATTCTGACATAGTGTTGAGATATGATATGGCCAAGTAGTTTTACCTCAGATTAATTTTAAGATTTAAAGACAAACCACATTTCCTACATTTATGAAAAAACAATTTCCAGATGCTTTAGATGTAAATCATCACTATGAGAAAAGATATTCATATCATCAAGATAAATTACTATAAAATGGCCTTTCTCATTAGAAAAAGTGATATACATGGCTCTTTGGAATGTCACCCTAGCATTCATAAGCTCAAAGGGAATCTTCTAGTACATAAAAGTATCCCAAGGGGTGGTGAAGGTCGTTTTGAACATATCATCTTTGGGTACAACTATCTAATTGTAACAAGAAAAACTGTCCATAATCAAAATACGAGTGGCACACACTACCCTTTGAAAGATAGTATCCATCTTAGGAAATGGATAATTATATTTTAGCGAGGCTCGACTTAAATTTCTAAAATTGACACATAATTGGATTTCACCATTTTAAATATAACTGGGACCAGATTGGCAACCTAATCAAAATATCGCATGGGAACAATGATCTTGTAATCTAGGAGTTTCTTGATTTCTTTCTCAATAGGGGGAAATAAAAGAGGATTTATGTGCCTAAGTTTCTTCATATAAGGTTTAACCCCTTCTTTTAAAGGTATACAATTCTCAAGTATAGTTCGATCATAAGTTTTGAGATAGTCATAGGTCCAAGCAAAGACATTAGAATATTTTGACAAGAGGTTAATATATTTCTCTTTTATTTTATCTGGAAAAACAAGAGACAAGTTGAATAACTTGACTTCCCCTCACGAGCAAGATTCATAGGTTCTATTTGTAAATTCGGGGGCTTGAGGTTAAGATTCACAACAACATCATTGTGATAAAAAATATTCTCCAAAGGAATAAGCCCCCTAGGAATATAATTGTTTTTTAGTTGAAAAATATTATGCTTATAGATTTTATACTTTAGGTGAGATGTACTAACCTTTTCTTGGCTATTGTCAGGATCATCGTCAATACATTGATCATAAAATTCACCCATTATTTCAATAAATATATTTATATCTTGATTGTCTTCAAACACTTGCTAGTTTTTGACATTGTTAGGAATCCATGGTTATTGCAGAATCTCAATCTCATATTTGAGTTTCGATTCAATAGGGGGAGTGAATGTGGCGATGATGACAGTGAGAGCATCAGTTAGCCAATTCTTCTCCTTAGGAACAATAGTAAAATTAATAGAAGAGAAAAACTTATCGATCAGATCTGATGCTTGATTTCTATAAGCTCGTAAATGAGGGTGTTTTGTTTGACATTAGTTGTTAACCTGTTTAATGACCAAATCAGAGTCGCAAAATATTGCTAAGTTTTGAACATTGAGTTTACATGCCGTTTCTAATCCAAACATGAGGGATTCATATTAAACTACATTATTAATAGTTACAAAACTTAGTTTAAAAGGAAAAGTCATGCTCAGATGATTTGGAGGGATTAAAAATATTCCAGCGCCTGACCCAGCCTTGGAAGATGCTCCATCAAAGAAAATTTTCTAGAAGGCTTTTGAGTCGGTTGGTGGAATAGGTACCAATTACTTTTCTTTTATAAGGCCCTTCTCTTCATTAGAAAGAGTGAGAATGGAATTTCCCATATTATCATCAAAGGCATAAATAGGGGACTTCTCAGGGTATTTTTCAGAGCTGATTGTACATGTTAATATCAATTATCTATATGATTAATGGGTCTCCCCCCCCCAAAATGGGGATAGTGGCATACAAAAGATCTAATTGTAAAGAATTGCCTAATTTTGTACCCCAACACCTTGAAAGGAGCATTCCATAAATTGGTGGGATGTCAACTACCACCAAATCCATTACTATACTTTTAACGGGTACCTACGCTGAAACAACAACTAGATCCTTGATCACTCCAAGACAGTTGACCCTACGAGAATAAAAAGAGTATAAGTCCTTGTAATCCTTGATAATATCTAACCCTAGCTTTTCCATGATCTCTTTGGACATGAGATTATGGGATTCCCTAGAATCTAACATGTAGTTATGTAACGTCCAGTCATGGATGTTCAAGATAATATGGAAAGGGGCGACTAAACTACCATCCCTTTCTTCTTGAGGCTCAATAGTAATTTTTGGAGTGTCATATTGAATATTATTAACATCTGTAAATTCCATCTCTTGTGCTAGTGCATGGGATGTTTTTAGGAAGGTATTAATTTCTTTTTTGTATGTGGTGACCTAAATGATTTGGGTAAGTGACACTCTGATTTTAAGTTTATTTAATTTGTTTTGGATACTAATTCTAAACACAGATTGAGACTGAGGATCCTAAGGCTCAAGCTCATTAGATATGTTTTGTTTCTTATTAGGCCGAGGAGGAGCTTGATATGGAGTTTCTTTTTGAGGTGCGTGCTCCTTCCTATGTCTAAGGTTGTATTTATGTTGAAATTGCACCTCTAAATATTCAGCAAAGCATTGAAGTTCAGGGTTCCAAAAATTTTGTTCCAAATAATTGACTAGTTCCTGGGTGAATTCATTTGGAGAACGAATATAATTTATCTTGGGATACTCTTCCTCCTCTAGATTCATGAGTTGAATTTATACCTCATCATCATAATCTTCGATAGGGTCGGCATTATTTCTTAGGGGAAGATGAATAGGAGATTCCTCCAAATGATATCCTCTTTGTAAAATCTGAGGGGAATTGGGACGACGCTAAGAAGGATGGTTCCTGGGAGGATAATTCAGATTTCTATAGGAAAATTTGGTGTATTAGGTTGATATTTTTGTTGAGCTAGAGGGTTATGAGGGGTAGGGTGAGGTGCCCTATTTACAATTTCTATTCGTTGAATTTTATTTGTTAGAGATTTTAATTAGCTTCACCATATTCTTGATCTTCTTCTCTTGCATAGACAAAGAGATTTGGAGCTGAGGGGAAGGGTCTACAACTTTCTTCTTTCCACCAAAATGGTTATCTCTAGCACCTCGTTTTCCAATAGCAATCAAGTTATCCTCACATGTGCAAGCCTTGACATGAACGTCAACTAAAGTTGAGGGTTATGTTTCTTAAAGTGTATACGAAAGATCGTCATTAAGGGTTGAGGAATATGCGACTATAGATGCAGTTTCAGATGGACAAAAATTAGCTGGTAATTGGTTATAGAATTTCATAAATCATCTATTAAAGTCTAAGACTGATTCATCAGGTTTCAATTTTAAGGTTGCAAATTCAGTCAACTACAGTTGATTGCTTTTTTTAACGCTGAACTATTTAAGAAACAATTTGCTAACCTATCCATTGTATTGATGTGGTTTGGGGGAAGAGTATGAAACCGTTTCCTTTCCTTTCATTCAAGAATTTGGATGAAAAGTATCATACAAATGTCATCATATTCTGTATCAAGGTTCCCACAATGGTCCTGAAATTTGACTATGTGTTCATCAATGGTACGTTCCTCTTCATTGCCAAATCTATAAATTTTTTTATCAAATTTTGTTGGGATATCATGTAGTGGCATTGGAAGATTCAGGGGGCGATATTGAGCATTCACTTAGAAATTCATGACTAGGGGAGAAGGAGGGGAAGGGGGTAAATATTGATATGGTGAAGTGGGCGAACTACTTTGGGGAGTAAAAGGAATGGATATAGTCCACGTCTTGGTCAGAGAAATTGATGTTGAGGCTAAGGGATCAAATTCATAGGTATGAGTGAGAGGCCTTCAGCTCTATCTGGGTCTAGGATACGAAGACAATGGATGAGTTTGTCAAAACTCTTCGAGTTGTCTCCTCCTATTGGCGATGGTTACCAAGAGTTTTGGGTCTTCTAAAGGGGTATCACATAAATTTGAAATTGACCGAGTTATCCTTTTAGGAGAATCTAGATTTAGAGTCACCAATTAAGCATGTAATTATTATTATTATTTATCTTGTATATTTGAAAACGTGAAAAATTAAAATATGGAGGCATGCGTAATAAGAGTACTAGACCAAACGACGAATGTGCAAATTCATCGCGTGATCAGATCATAGATTGTTGTAGTTGTGTTGGAACATTAGGGTTAGGCTCCGCATGTTTGTCTTCCTAAGCCAACACCTCCCAATTTCTCTGAACCTCCTCATGGGTATGAGAAACATGCAAGGTAAGACCATACAAATCGTTAAGAACAATGTGTTGATCAACAAGACCAAAAGGAATGTGTGGCTGTAAAGGATCAGAGATAATCATTAAGAAAAATTTAATAAGTCATCCCCGACAACTGCAGTGGAATAATGTTGGTTCTCAAACTATTCCTAATGGGAACCGCTCAAAAAAGCATTCATTGAGGATTCTCAAATCCTCTCACTTTAGGTGGCTCAGGATGACCTCTTCTACCCCATATGGGCTATTCCCTAGTTATAATTATATGATTTTCAATATGAAAATAGAATAGGGCCAATTAAGGATGGTATGATACATTGTAATAATAATATGTCTTAAATAGTAGAAACCTCAAATCACTAATAGCCGAGGAATAATATAACTCATGCAACAAGGACACATACTAAAAGTACAATGAATAGAAATAAAAAATAAAGTGAAAAGAAAGTAAATAATATATATATAGAATGAACTAATACTAAAGATCAGAACCATCAAAATGTAAGAATCAACGCCCAAGGATAATGATTTTAAGATCCACACACATAGCTAATGAACTAATAGTAAATATCAGAACCATAAAATTGTAAGAATCAACGCGAGAGGATAATGATTTTAAGATCCATTATTATCACAAGCACAAAAGTATCATGCACACTATAGAGAAAAAGAAAACACAATAGTTTGAAAATATGTCGAGCAAAAGATTGCTTTAAGCCCCAAAAACAAGCGCATGAAACATATCCTTCAATCAAATGCGCAAAATTTTAGTCAGTTAATTTGATAATAAATATCAGAACATTAAGGAACCAAATTAATCAAATATTACTAAATGCAAAACAAGTCCCCAATTCAACATGTTTTAAACTATTGTGAATGAACACATATATAAAAAGAAAAATTTATCAGAGACGTAAGATTTATATCATTCAATCAACAATATATTAGTGTATCAGGTACATCCAGATCCATAAAACTAAAATAGTTCTTCTGTCAACAACTCCCTCTTAACGAGAAACAGGGTCTTAAATAGTTTTTCAAAAATAACTATCATCATAATTGCCTTTAAGAAAATTAGCATTCAAAGTAAAATAACTTAAATTAAGTAAATAAAATTTTCACAGAAGTCTTCGTGGCTTGGAAGCTTTGGCCCTTTTTGATGTGGCACTAGAGGATAATCCTTGGGATCCACAAATCCTTTCCATCAGCATTTGAGGCATGACCAATGCCACCTCATCCCAATTCTCCTGTTGATCTGTAACTGTTTGCATCAGCTGGATGGGTTGAACCACTTGAGTTTTGGAAGTGGTTTGTTTCGAGACAACATTCTGGTTCATCTGCCTCTTAAACTTTGTTAACTTGTCCCAATCAGCCGGTGCTAACCAAGGTGTATTCTTATACTTTGTAACCGCCACTATTAGCTTAGACCCGATTTGGTAGCGTGTCATTTGGAGGTTATAGATTAACTTGTTTATCCAAGCCAAAATAGTTAATTCTCTGCATAGAGCGCTGATAACCAAGTGGGGAGATATTGCCTCTTCACTGTGTATTGACAAACAACCAATATATTGTTCAATAAATTTCAATTTGTTGCAGAACTCTTCATTTGATATCAACTAGTTATCCTTCCCATGAAAGGAAGGAACTCCAAACCTACCTAAATAATTCCACTAATTTCTGAAATGCTCGATTTCTTTAGTAACCTTCTCAAAGTCTTCCTTCATGAGTTGCATGGAGTTACACTTCTCTTTAACCATGTACAAAGAGAAAATTCACTCGTATCTTATGGGAAGGTTCATTTCAGCCAAGGTATCATCCTCAAGGGTGTTAATAAAGTCAATTAGTTAATCAATATCCTTCTATCTTTCCTCAAGTACCGAGGAAGTGCTCTTGATGCATATCAGACAGCACAGATAGCATATCAGACAACACAAATTATACGTACCAGAATGCACGCAGAGTGGGATCGTTGCTACGCAGCCCTAGAACGGAGAACCAGAACAGGAGTACGCTAAATGGAGATTCTACCAGCAACCAAAACAAGGTAAATCTGCTGTCCAATCCGAGAGAGCTGATGCCATGCAGCCCTATAGTAGACCAGAACAAGAGGCCGCTGTCAAACAAAACATGCATAGTAGACAACGTAGATTTTAGGTACCAGAACGAGGGATAACCCCCTCTGAGGCATGGAGAAGAGCTGATGCTGAGCTAGAAAGCCGGGTCTAACAAAGCGTTGAATGACTCCAACAGGTACGCAGTTCTGAATAAAAACATTAATAATAAAAACAATGACATAACAAAGGATAATGAAATACATAATGAATTAAGTTTAAATGAAAATAATGCAGATTCTAAACTAGTTAAAATCAACAATATCTTAGGAAATATAGCCATAGAATAGAAAACTATGTAAACATTAATGAAATAAATGAAATGAGATATAATAAAATAAAATAATTGAACTAGATAATAATATAATAAAGCTAAATACTATGAACGACAACCTAGAAGAAAACATAAACAATACAAGAAATAATAATAAAGAAACAAAGACCCAAAATTCTATTAGCAATAAAAAGGTCATAAATATTTCATCTTATGAATTTAAAAAGGAAGAAGCTTAGGTCCTCAACAAGGGACTCAATTTTTCCTAGCCCCAAACGAATCCTTAATGAAGAAATTATATGCAGTCTTGAAGATGGAATACAAACTCTCAATGATGTATATAAAGAGCTTGTTAGACAAGAGTGCGCCGCTATACTAAGGAGAGCCAAACCTCCTAAAAGTAATCTAAACCATGAGAAACTTAAAGCCTTAAAAAGTCTAAGAGATAATAATGACATTATCATTCTAAAGGCCAGCAAGGGAGATGCCACCGTGGTAATGAATCATGTGTGATACATAAAAAAAAATGAAAGACCACCTATATAACAACGACAATTACAAAAATCTTGAAAAAAACCATCTCAAAAATTACAAGACTTGTCAAGAAAGCCATCAAAGAGGCCAATCTCGATGAGAAATTGAAAAAGCACCTCACCCCTAATAGTGAAATTACCCCAGTATTTATGGGGCCCCAAAAATACATAAAACCGATGTCCACGTGAGACCTATAGTCAATACTATTAGGGCACCAACTTATGAATTAGAAAAGTATGTTGCTAGCACTCTAGCACCTATAGTGGGTAAAACCAACTCTTTCATCAAAGACTCCCACCAATATGTCGAGTTCATCAAACATGATAAACTTGATCCTGGTGATACAATTGTTAGCTTTAATGTGGTCCATCTCTTCACCAAGATTACCTTAAATGAAGCAATCCAAGTTGTAAAAGAAGTAGCAGACCCCCAAATTGCTAAGTTAGCTGAAATCTGTCTCTATTCCACTTTCTTCACCTTCCGGGGGGGAATATTTGAGAAAACTTCAGGAGTGGCTATGAGATCACCTTTTTCTCCTATTGTATCCAATCTCTTTGTGGAAAAATTTGAAAATAAGGCTCTTGATACCTACCCATTAAAACCTAAGTTTTGGATCAGGTTTGTGGATGACACCAGTGTAAATTAGCCTCATGGGGATGAGGAGCTTAATATTTTTTTAAACCATTTCAATAGCATGTCAGATGCCATCAAGTTTACAATGGAGGTTGAGGAGAATGATTGCATCCAATTCCTTGATATCCTCCTCATAAGAAACAAGGATGGTTCCCTAGGACACAAAGTGTTTAGAAAGAAGGCACATACTCATAACTACCTTCATGCTAATTCACATCACCATCTAGCTCAACCGATGGGTGTCCTTCAAACCTTGTTTACTAGAGCATGTAGGATATCAAATGAGATCCACACTGAAGAATATATTACTTACTTAAGAAGCAAATTTACTAGCTTAGGATACAATAATAAAGACATCTTCAAAGCCATCCAAAAAGCGAGATCCAGAAACAAAAAGATAAATCTAATAACCCTTAAAATGCTAATGCCTACCTTCCATATATTTGGGGAGTCACTGACAAGCTAGCTAAAGTTCTCATGAGTAAATATATCAAAACCTCATTCAAACCCATGACGACCGTTAAACAAAGAATGAAATCGGTCAAAGACAGCTTAGAACACCTCCAACAGAAAGGTGTGTATATGATCAATTGCTCTTGCACGGAATGCTATATTGGGGAAATAGGTAGGTCGGTCAAGATAAGGCTTAAAGAGCATGGTGAAAATATCCGTAATGAGAGAACTCATTCTTCAGCTTTAGCTAAGCATGCAGGTAAGACAAACCACCACATCTGCCTCGAAGATACAAAGGTCATTTCCAATGAGAAACATCATTTTAAGCGTAAAGTACGAGAGGCACTTGAAATCATCAAACACCCGCATAAACTCAATAGGGATGGAGGCTTGGAAGTTAGCAAAAATTGGATTTTCCTTCTCACCCCCATTGAATAGGAGGCTCCCTTGTTCACATTGACCTTACCATTTTTCGTCATACTGCTCCAAGTAGATGTTGGTGGCCACCCACCTATCCCATTTGGACCCCCACAATTGTCTCTTTCAGTTTTTCAGTTTCCTTAATTATAGCACAGTTTACTATTTTTAGCAGTTTTTCGGGTCCTAAACTTTCGGAGCCGTTTTGAGGCCCTAAACGACGTTTTTTGGGAAATCTACCGCCAACCTTTTCTTTGTCTCAAAATCGTCTTTTTCGTCATAGTCCTTAGAGAGATCTTTCCAACGGGCTATCATGCGCGTCAAATGGAGATAACACGACCAATTCGCGACCCCGGGAAGTTGATTTACTAACTTACCCAAAAACGGGGCCCACAAGTTGGCGTTTCATCTTCTAGGGTTAGGTTTTGGAACGTGAAGGGTTTTTCCATTGTTTCTCAACAATAAATAGGCCTTCGAGCCTCATTGTAACACAGTTCAGAACAGTTTAGAGGCATGTAGCCGCCACATCTCTTCTCAGAGATAAGCTACCATCACCCTAGTTGGTTTATTTCCATTTCTGGTTGTAAGCATATTTCGGTATTTTCCATTAATGAAATGAAGTATTATTTCCGCTGCATCGTTATGTATATGGTTATCTCTGTATTTTGTTGCGTTCCTGTTTAGGTCCGGATCAGTGGTATCAGAGCGGTCTGCTTTTTCTTTGTTTTTCTTTGCATGTCCCCAACGAGGTCAGGATATAAGGAGTTAGGGCTTGAACTAGTCGAACCTTTGCAAGACCAGCCTCACATATCTCGATGACCTCCCATGGCAGATGAGAAGAAAGATGAGGGGGCAGGAGATCCTATCAAAATCTTGCTCGAAGAAGCGCTCGAGCGGCAAAGGAATGCGATGATGGATAGCTTTGCGCAGATCCTTCAGCGGCTACCCAGAGGCGACGCATCGACTTCCAATAGCTACTTTGGAAATGCCACATCGTTTAAGGTACAAGTTAACTTTGAAATCCCCATCTTCGAGGGTCAAATAGACGCAAATGCCGTAGATAAATGGTTAAATCTACTAGATGGGTATTTTTCTGTTCATGAATTTTCAAGTCGGGAAAAGATTGTTTTCACTCTTCTCAAAGCAGCCCCCCACGTCAAGGACTGGTGGGAAACCTACTACGAGCAGAAGGATGAAAGTACAGGCTCATTTTTTTCAGCCGCACCCACTTGGAATGACTTCCGGGATGCCATCAAGGAGCAGTACTACCCTGTCAAATGCTATGAGGACAAATACATCAAATGGACCACACTGCGGCAGGGACGAGACCAAGATGTTCCAGAGTTCACAAACATTTTTCATACCCTTCGCACACAGTTGGGTATCAAAGATTCTGAGTGGCATCTGGTGCTCAAATACCGCGGCTGCCTACACAGATACATCCAGGAAGAGATGGAGTTCTTGGACATCTCCTCACTCGGCACAGCATACCGATACGCTGTCAAAATCGAGCAAAAGTTCAAACAGAAGAAGAGAGACTTTGGATCTGCAAATCCGAAGCCAAAAGGACAAAGCCAAGGCGGGGTGACCCAAGACAACCCGTCGAAGCCACAAGAAAAGAACAACACCACAAAGCCGAAGAAGGACACAGGAAAGTGGTGTGAGTTCCACAAGAGTCCCACTCATAACACAAGTGAGTGTTGGACCAAGCAGTCACTGGTGGCCGAGTTGAAGGCTTCCGAATCAGATACATGTTCCGACCCTGAGCCAGAACCCGACAAGGATAATGGCAAAGGGAAGCAGATCATTGATGCGGATCCCAGTGCCACTGTTGCCACTGCCAAGATCTAGAAGAATGAGCCCGAAGAGCAGAGGAGGGGGAACGTCTTTTCCACTCTCAAATGTGGGTGAAGGGTTCACCGCTGCAATTCATTGTCGACAGTGGCAGCCAAAAGAACCTTATTTCAGCAGAGGTCGTGAAGCGGTTGGGCCTACCGACTACACCACACCCACGGCCGTACAGTATCGTGTGGCTTCATGAAGGACGAGATCTCAAAGTTCGCCAGCAGTGCCGCCTTCCCTACAGCATCAAACCATTCACAGACGAGGTATTGTGTGATGTTACACCTCTGGATGTTTCTGATGTATTATTAGGCCAACCATACTTGTGGAGGCGACATGCTGTGTATGAGTCAAGGCCTCGTGCTGTCATTATTTCTTTGAATAATTCATTATACAGGATACCAGAGGTAGAAGCAGGATTTCCATCACAGGATAAGGATTTCCATCACAGTGGGTATTTCGTTCTTCATGGTTATGGGTCATCCACAAACCCACATTTCATCGAAGTCCATTTGCTAGGCCACACACTGTCAGAATCACAGTTGGTCACAAGCATTACAGGGTATCTCTATCCTCGGATCTTCATTTATCAGGGTTTTGGGTTAACCACGTAAAACCCTTATCTTCAGTGGATCTTCATATTCAACAAAGGCTTGGCAGGAGGGAACTTTACGCAATGGGGACCATTGCTTCTTAAGGAGGGAGGAATGATCCGAATGGAAAATGGCCCCTTGTATTGGTTATCTATGGTATTGACCCATGGAATTTACCCATGGTATTGTAAATGGCATCCACCCGTGGTATTGTAAAATCCACCCATGGTATTCATTCACCCATGGAATTGACCCATGGTATTGTAAATGGCATCTGCCGGTGGTATTGTAAAATCCACCCATGGTATTCATTCACCCATGGAATTGACCCATGGTATTGTAACTAGAAAAATACTATAAGTAACAAGTCACATTTTGTAAAATGACAGATTGTCTGCCACAATGTAGCTTTACAGTTCAGAGGTATGTAGCCATCACATCTCTTCTCAGAGATAAGCTACCATCGCCCTAGCTGGTTTATTTCCACTTGGGTTTTAATAAAAGGTTTCTTTGTGGTTTTGTTTGCTGGGCATTCTCCTATTTTTCTTCTGGTAATTTCAAGTTTTCAGATCTTGGGGGTCTCTCCCCCCAAGATCCATTTCAATCTCTTAGATCTTGGGGGCCTCCCCCCAAGATCCGGATCAGTGGTATCAGAGCAGGTTACGATTCCATGGGAATGAGGGTTTCATGCATATGTCAGTCTCATTTTTTTTTTTGCAGGAATTTTTTTTTTGGGCGGCGACTTTGCAGATCAAATATGTACGTTTTGGTTCAAGATCTGTAAAATATGATTACAGATCTATATTCTTTGTGAAAAAATAGCCGATTTCAAAAAAAAAATCGGTCAAATCGGAGTCCGGATGAAGGAGATATCGCTG
>APFE031170701.1:58953-69572 GCA_000404065.3 Pinus taeda | reverse complement strand
GGATGTTGGTGGCCACCCACCTATCCCATTTGGACCCCCACAATTGTCTCTTTCAGTTTTTTAGTTTCCTTAATTATAACACAGTTTACTATTTTTAGTAGTTTTTCGGGTCCTAAACTTCCGGAGCCGTTTTGAGGCCCTAAACAACGTTTTTTGGGAAATGTACCGCCAACGATATTTCTATCTAAAAATCATTTTTTCCGTCGTAGTCCTCAGAGAGATCTTTCCAACGGGATATCATGCGCGTCAAATGGAGATAACACGACCAATTCGCGACCCCGGGAAGTTGATGTACCAACTTACCCAAAAACGGGGCCCACAATTTGGCGCTTCATCTTCTAGGGTTAGGTTTTGGAATGTGAAGGGTTTTTCCATTGTTTCTCAACAATAAATAGGCCTTCGAGCCTCATTGTAACACATTTCGGAACAGTTCAGAGGCATGTAGCCACCACATCTCTTCTCAGGGATAAGCTACCATCACCCTAGCTGGTTTATTTCCATTTCTGGTTGTAAGCATATTTCAATATTTTCCATTAATGAAATGAAGTATTATTTCCGTTGCATCGTTATGTATATGGTTATCTCGGTATTTTGTTGCGTTCCTATTTAAGTCCGGATCACATACCCATCCTCTTCACCCTTAACATTAGTTTCAATCCCCTATCCTCTTAAAGTTTCCTTTCACCTTCTCATACCCCCCACCTTGGAATTTTAATTGAACCTCCCTTCTTTGACCTTGTCGTAGGAGAAACCTGTTTCCCCTCTCAGAACCTTAATAAAATATAATACCAAACATTACGTAAGGAAATAATTTATTTATAATATAACAACAAAATTAATATAATTAAAATTTAATGTAGAAACACATTAGCAATAAGCCAATTGCATAAAAAACAAGAAGCGATATATTAGCATAATAATATATTAACACCTCTCTACAATCATAGCATTAAAATTATAAATTAATTAGAATATCATAAATTAAAAAAAAAAAACACAATTGACTTTATTTTAAACAATATTAGGATTCATTTTAAGAAATGCCTTAGGAACAAGCCAACAACATAATCATAAATAAATCTGAAACCTATAGGCATTATAGCAATATTTTAATACTTTACTTATAATTAAATAAACAATTGAAATTTAATTAGAATATAATTAAATTCCAATAAATTAACTTTGTATTAAACAATATGGATTGAATTTATTTTAACACTTTGCCTATAATTAAATCAACAATTGAAATTTAATTAGAATATAGTTAATTTCAATAAAGTATCTTTATATTTTAACACTTTACATATAATCAAACAAACTATTGAAATTTAATTACAATATAATAAACAATCTTACTTCAACAAATTGACTTTATATTAAACAATATTAGGACTCATTTCAATAATTACCTTAAAAACAAGCCATTAACATAATATAAAATAAATCTAAAACCTATAGGCATTATAGTAATAATTTAACAATTTATTAAATAAACTATTGTAATTTAATCAGAATATAATTAAAATAGAAATTATAGAAACTAATCTTATTACAAAAAAGTATAAAGGTAGGAATATAAATTAACATCATAACCAATATAAGATATATTAATAAAAACATGTTAACAATTAGACTAGTAAATCATTATTATAACAAAATAATAGAGAAATTTATAAAATATTTTATGATCAAGATAATATTAAATAATAAAATAAAATAAACAATATTGAACTGGTCGGCTTGACTTTACAACTCCTTGATCATATTTACAACTCGCTTTTCTCTTCTTTGTAAATCAGTCCTGATGATGAGTCTTGTTCTAGAATCAAAACGTAGACAACATAAAATGAAGAATGTGGAATATCCGAATTCTAAACCTAAAAAACCACACCACAGAAATATGCAAACTATTAATTTGCTACGAAATTGCTCTAGCTTTCCATGGAGGTTAACACTGGTCTTAAGCTCAACAAATATAGTTCTAAAGGCCTATGTTTAGCTTATAAACATCAAAGAAGACCTCAAAACTAGCAGAGAGAGAAAATAGGTAGCATAAGAGTGCTTTTTGAAAGTTCCTACCAAAGTTTGCTACGAACCTACTGTAGCTTTCCATGGAAAGAAAATTCAGCAAATTTTTTAGTTAAGAGAGTTTTGATAGCATGAGTTTAATACAAAAACATTACTAAATGCCTCATAATCAACAAAGGCATCAAAATGACAGCATAAGGGTGTTTTTTGAAATTTGCTACCAAAATTTGCTACGAAAATTCTAGAAATTTCCATTTTAGTAGTCAACTTCAGGCTCATCTTTAGGCCAAATGAAAATGCATTTTGGAAACCGGAAGGAGGTTTTTGTTTATCACGGGATCATCTACAAAAATCTCTCAGTTTTTAAATAACTATAAGGGTTTGGAGAATACGCATTTGTCTTTGAGGCCTATTTTACAAAAAATTTCCTAGCCATAAAGTTTAAAATTTGACTTGGTGGAAGTCCAACTCAACAAAGTCAACTAGGTCAGCATCCACGTGGCATGAGACACATCAAATCCAACACATTAAAAAAATTAGTTTGGTTCAATAAGCTCCATCAAATAGAATTCGGTTGAGTTCATTTATGGTAGAAAAGTCCTACTTATATTCAATTTATGTAAAACAAAAATCTCTAGGTCTTCTCAATAGGTGTCAAGTAGGATAAAGTCTCATAACTGTTTGATCAAATTTAGCCCAAGTGGCAGATTTTTGTAATAAATGACATGATGATGGTCTTACTCTATATATTTATAGCTCCTTGACTCTAAAGGAGGGTTGATCGATAATGTGAGAATCTGACCCTATGTAACCCTTAGATCCAGTTAATATAAATATTGTAGCAACATTGTTTTTGTACCTAAGATTCATGTACGGATTCATGTTATCTTACTATGTTTTTTCTATTTTACTTTCAATATTCATAGTATTTTGATTACTTGGAATTCTTGTTAAGTGCTTCAATTTCCTTCGCATACTATGTATGATTGTGAATGCTCATTTGATATTAAGTTTAAATCCAGAGATGCCTCAACTTCCATTAAACATTGTTGTTTTCCATTTATGTAATTTGACTCCATGCCTAATGGTGGCAGTCATCACATTTTCCTTCACCTGCAAAATCACATGAAAAAACAAAGTTAACAATCTAAATTCTTGAGTTTATCATAGTCAAGTTTTTAAGTATATTGTGAGATCCCTCTCAGATTGGAAGGGCTAATTTCCAGTCAAAATTTGGTTTGAAATAGTTACAGTTGGTTGGAGGTTGACACAACCCATCCTGTCTAGCTTAGTGATAACATTTTGGTGCTTCTTCTGGGAGCTAAAAATCTCCTTTTCCTAGATTTTATTTGAGTATCTTCATTCTGATTCTTGAGGGTAACAGGAAACCAAAGTTTTCTGAAGGTTGTGATATTACCCTGGCAACTCCATTCTCAAAAGATATAGAGGATCAAAGATTCATGGTGACTCCACTGCTTGAAGATTAGTAGCTTGAAGAAGTTCTAAGATGAGTTCTATTGCAAGAAGAAATGCCAGGTATGCTCCTATGGATTGGTCTCACATCTATGGTTTTCCAAATCCTATGCCATGTGTTGATTGGTCAACCCATCTACCCATGTTCAAAGATGAAAAGAAGGATGACGCTGGTCTGTATTTGGTTAAATTCCATATACATGTATGTAGGCTGAGGGTTGAATTTCCTGAGGATTGTCTCATGAATGTGTTTATGGCTACCCTAGAAGACAAATCTAGAGTATGGTATGAAGGGTTTCCATCAGGAAGCTTGTGTTCTCTTAAATATTTTCATAGAATATTTTTTGGACATTATGGGAAGTCTCATCCTTCATCACCACTGTTTCAAGGCTATTGTAATTTTTGGAATAGTTTCATTCAATATCTTGAAAGTATTGATGATGATGTAGAATTTATGGATGATGAGGAGATGTTAGAGGCACTTTATGAAAGTTATTCTTAAGCTATTCATGATGATCAAGAAGCTTTCCAACAAGCAGATGTCTATTCTTTAGTTGAAGATGAAATGGATCAACAATTTGACAGTCAAGTCATAGTACATGAAATCCATGAGGATTTTTAGCCTTGTCAATCTATATGTAGCCAAAGGTATGAGCCAAATCATTTAGATTATTTTTCAGCCCATTCCTTTTTTGATATTTTATGTCAAGAAGAAACTCCTCAAGATCAGGCTGTTGAAAATACATGCATGAAAATTTTGAACAATGAGGTAACATATGATGAAATTAGTTGTCTACCTAGACAAGAATTTTTTTTCATTGAACATCACAATGATGCTGTCCCAGTTAAAGTGCATGAAAGTTCACTTTTAGGTAAACCTGAGTTACATGAAGAGCTGAATATATAGGTTTTACCTATTCTATTTGAGGATCATGAAAATGACATGGATGATATGCATACAGTCATTTGTATATGAGTTGTTAGTGTTCAGACTCAAGATGACATTCCTCAAGAAAAAATACCAAAGGTTATATTTCATTTGTTTGATAATCAAAAGATTAGTTTTGATGCACACAATATGGATGTCATGTTTGAAGGTGTTCAAGGATGCATGGATGTTTTTTTTTTTATTTACATGGAAGGGAAGACAAATCTATTGTTGCCTTTTTATTTGATGATGTTCTTGGAATTGAAGACATAGGACAACAAAAGCCATCAATTGTGAACGAATTCAACCCTCATGGTTTTACTCATCAAGAAGAGGTGATTTTTCATGTTTATCAAGATCGTTTGGTAAGTCTATTTCAGTCATCAGTGAAGGTGGAGTTTTCTTCATTTATAAGCTTAGGTGATGGATTCAGTTTTTATTATAAGTTGCCAATAGATGGTCCACTTAAGAATAGTCAAGGAGCCCTGGTGTTGGATCAAATTTTTGACTAGTTATGCTAGAGGTTTCATATTTCTTGAATTAAGCAAGTCGATTTTTAGATGTTAGAGTAGGGTTATTGGTACACAAATAAGATTGTTGGGGAAGCATTTATTTTAGATTTAGACTACATTTTGCAGTTGCCAATTTCAGTTTCATTAGGGGAATTTTGAGGTTCAAAATGGGCCTCCTAAGGAAATTGTAAAATAACAAACAATTTAAACTTTGAAATGGGAACTATAAACTCAAAATGGGAAGTCTCGCCAAAAAACCCCTGAAAAACACCAAAAACAGTGCCAAAAACGAAAAGTGTGTATACTGGAACGATGATTTTTTTGTTTTTAGGGTCAATTTGAACATGTTTTAAAAATGGCAGTGAAAACGAAATTTTCATGCAAAAAAAAACCTTCGAAACGAAAAAGTGGTGATACTAGAACGACGATTTTTTTTAGGGTCAATTTTCAACATTTTAAAAAATGCTAGTAAAACCGAATTTTTTTGTGCAAAAAAACAATTGTTTATGAGGAAAAAAACACACAATGTTTTTGGTAGAATATCATTTTTCTTTCCCAAGTATAAATTCAACATGTTTTCAACCATAACATGCTAGATACAAAAGAAATTGGAATTTTTTCAAAGGTAAAATTAAAATACCATGACAATATGAACAAATTACATGACTAAATGAATCAAAATGTCATTATTTGTATATTGAATGAAACATACATTATATCTCTAATCTAATGTTGCATTGTAGATATTCTAAACAATAAAAATGATCATAATTAAGACATATAATCAAACAACATAAAAATGACTCATAACTTCTAATTTAAAACCATATGGAAATAAAAATTTTTTATTTCAAGATACGATGCAAACATCACTTATATAAATTGTCTTAGACAACTATTCAAAATCACTCATATTTTCTTGCACACCATTAAAATTCACATCTTCAGATAAATGTCTGGATGCAGACAAAGATGTTCCATATTCTTCTCTTTCATCAACTAGTGCCCCATCTAAGTCCACATGCATGCCCACCATTTCAGGTTTCAAAATTATTCTATATCTATGACTGGTTTTAGCAGACTCCCATCTCAACACTGTTCCTTCTGGTAACAACCTTTTCAGAATCTCTATCGTCATAGCCAAGCCATACACCAAATTGGTGTACGAGACCCCCTTTTTTGTGGGACAAGAGACCCACCTCCACGCAACAATTTGATTATTATGTCTATGAAGGCATACCTACTCTAACCCCTTCTGGTTTTTGAACCTACGACCTCTTAGGAGGAAACACATGCTCTTAACCATTAGGCCTATTCATGCTCTAAGAAATTGGATTTGATTATCTAAAGATAGTAATCTAGAAACTCAAAATTATAACTCACGATCACAATATATAACACACATGTAACACACATGTAAGATTACAAATTATGATAATATGTTTGAGAATACAAGCATAACTATTTCTTTTTATGCATCTCCAATGGAAATGTAATTATGAACTATAATCTAGCCTAGGTTTGGAGGTTGTGCTTTAAAAATTGGTGCATTAATAAAGCCTATATGTGTAATCTTAAATGTATAAAATTGTATTTTATGCTATTAAAAAATAAATTGATTTGAACGTTCATTTTGTTAGGTTTAAAGGTTACATAATTTAGCACAAAATTTGACTTTGATTTCCAAGTGATTAATTTGTTTCAGTTTCCAAAAAAATTACATAATGCTACAAAATTTTCCACAATTCCCCAAAATAACCATTTAAGTCCAAGAATTTGAAAGATATTAAAGTGTCAAAGCTCCATGATTTCTGGTAGTGCAACAAGTTGTTTATTTATTTTATTTTAGTATTGAAACCTAATCTACATTACTTGTTAATTTGTAATGAACAATAACTAAGCATTAATGCCTTTCAAAGCATTTAGTGCTACTAAGTCTTCTTGATGAGAAATGTAATGAACACTTATTAAATTTGCCACAAGTTCTTTTTAATAAAATGATAAATCTTGTTCGATTAACAACCATAAAAGAAGTACCATTCATGGAAACAAATACCTTTTTTTTTTATGTAAAATGTTGGCTTCAACTTCTAAACCTTACACTATGGTGGAAATTGTTTTTCCCTTGATATCATCAAGTAATTTTATAAGCTCCACACGTTATGAGACATGCTCCCAAAGTCTTTAAATTGAAAAAATCATGAATATCAATATGTTTTTCTATTTTATGATCTTTTTATTTTTGTTTAACATAAAAGAGATTAAAGGACTCTAAAGCATATTTCTCAATTGATCTCTTTCAAATATTCAAATTTAAATAATGGATAATCTTATTTTTGGCATATTTGGATACATTAAGAGATGACAAAGGAACAAAGAGGCTTATGAAGGGAAAAAGATAAATCTTGTTGTGTTCGCTATAGTATGCCTATTGTGATAGCTAACTTTTGGTTATAGCATAACCATGACATTTTCACGGAAGGTTATAGCATATCCTATTTTTTTAATTAAAACTTTCTTTGATATCAGTAGGGATAGGTTTATTTTGCAAATTATGTTGTCTTGGCAGAAATTTTTAACTACAATAAGTTGAATGACGAGGATGTGATATATGATGCATCGTGTTGTTGGATATGTCGGCAACAGATCCAATGGACTAGTGGACACATGGTGAACAATGTGGAAGTCTATCTGTGATGTATTTAAATGATTTGGGAGTGCCAAATGAATGTAGAAAGTTATAACATCTATGTAAATACACATATCTTTGATATGTAAATGATATGGGGGAGTGAAGCTAAGAGCATTGTATAGAATATTATGAGTTTTTTAATTTTGTTTAAAGAGATTTGCTGGTGTATAAATACAATTTTATGAACATCAGAGCCATCGGGCCAATTCTGAGAATCGCCCCGCTACCCTTGGTGCCGATTCTTGCCACCAGTGGTGGCGGGGCGATTCTCAAAATCACCCCAATGGCTCTGATGTTTCAAAACCTACCATTGTTTTGAGCCCTTCTTGAATATTCCTAGTTCTGTAGATCCTGATGGCGGGAGGTTCTGTGTATGCAGTGGCCAATGTACACTCACACTAGCCATCTCTTTATATCGAATATACTAATTAATACACTCACAGAGCCTAGAGGGATACTTAGATAGGGCTTCTTTGATTCAACTGGAGCAATGTATCGTTGCACATGTTTTATTTGGACTTTCTTTGAACCAGGTTACCAAAGAAAATGATTGTTGGCAGAAATGGGCTGGGTTTGAAATTTGGTGTGGAGGCAGATCGGAGTTCATGCCTACGCATGTTCCCATATACATAGTAACGACTAACGAGTGGTCAAAGTGAATAGTTTTCTCATAGCATATGAAGGAACCTATCATGGACTATTTCAAACATCAATTCATTCTGCACATTGTTGTAATCTTACCAAAGTTTGTCAGATCGATTCCATAACGGTGGCAACATTCATGGGATGGAATCATTGGAGGTGTTCTTGGTTTGTGGCTATGTGGGTCAATATAGAAGTATTTTTCCTATTAGGAAAATCCATTCATGAGAAGGGGATCTATTGTAATTTGTTGTAGAATTGACCAAGTGCAGTTACAACCTACACTTTAGCTACAACCTTCAGTTACCGGTTTCTATTCTTTTTACCAACTCGCAATAGATCGACCAGATGGACCCTATATTATATGTTTGCAAGATCATTACCAGTTTGTGAGATCTCTAGAAAATAGTCAACCCTCAGCTCATCTCACTGCATAAAGCCCTTGATTTGTGCTTTGCACACCTTCGAACTCTCACTAAGTGTTGTTCTACATGAAGAGTTTGGGTAAGGGAATCAACAACGCTGCCTGTTGGACATGATCACCAGCTCGATCAATCTATGCTTCACCAACTGCTGAACCAACAAAAACTATCTATGGATCTACTTTCTTTGCAAATATCCTTGGAGATACTAATTTGTACACTCACACTTGCCATCTCTTTATATCGAATATACTAATTTATACACTCACATATAATAATTTATTCCTGGTTCTGTAGAGCCTGATGGTGGGAGGTTCTTTGCACGCAATGGCTTGTGTACACTAACATTGGCCATCTCTTTATATCATATACTAATTATATCTATACACCAGGAAATCTCTTTATATCGAATATACTAATTTGGGATTTCAATCTTTGGTACATATAGACAAAAGGTGAACCAGAACCATGGAGGACTGACCTTATCATTGAAATGCTTTTGTAAATTTAAAACAGTCCAATAGAGCATTACTTGGCCATGGTATTGCTGTGCTCCTTCGTGTGACACTCCCACTGCCACTGCGTGCACAAAACCTCCCGCCATCAGGCTCTACAAAACCAAGAATATTCAAGAAGGGCTAAAAATAATGGTAGGTTTTGAAACATCAGAGCCATCGGGGTGATTCTGAGAATCGCCCCGCCACCCCTGGCGGTGATTTTCGCCACCACTAGTGGCTATTTTCACCACCACTAGTGGCGATTCTTGCCACCAGGGGTGGCGGGGCGATTCTCAGAATCGGCCCGATGGCTCTGATGTTCATAAAATTATATTTATACACCAACAAATCTCTTTAAACAGAATTAAAAACTCATGATATTCTATACAAAGCTCTTAGCTTCTCTCCCCCATATCATTTACATATCAAAGATATGTGTATCTACATAGACGTTATAACTTCCTACATTCATTTGGCACTCCCAAATCATTTAAATACATCACAGATAGACTTCCGCACTGTTCACCATGTGTCCACTGGTCCATTGGATCTATTGCTGACATATCCAACAATATGATTCATCATATATCACATCCTCGTCATTCAACTTATTGTAGTTAAAAATTTCTTCCAAGACAACGTATTTTGCAAAATAAACCTATCCTGACTGATATCAAAGAAAGTTTTAATTAAAACAATAGGATATGCTATAACCTTCCGTGAAAATGTCATGGTTATGCTATAACCAAAAGTTAACTATCACAATAAGCATACTATAGCTAACACAACAAGATTTATCTTTTTCTCTTCATAAGCCTCTTTGTTCCTTTGTCATCTCTTAATGTATCCAAATATGCCAAAAATAAGATTATCCATTATTTAAATTTGAATATTTGAAAGAGATCAATTGAGAAATATGCTCTAGAGTCCTTTAATCTCTTTTATGTTAAACAAAAATAAAAAGATCATACAATAAAAAACATATTGATATTCATGTTACATTTTTGGATTTAAAGACTTTGGGAGCATGTCTCATAAGGTGTGGAGCTTATAAAATTACCAGATGATATCAAGGGAAAAACAATTTCCACCATAGTGTAAGATTTAGAAGTTGAAACCAACATATTACATAAAAAAAGGTATTTGTTTCCACAAATGGTACTTCTTTTATGGTTGTTAATCAAACAAGATTTATCATTTTATTAAAAAACACTTGTGCCAAATTTAATAAGTGTTCATTGCATTGCTCATAAAAAAGACTTAGTAGCACTAAATGCTTTGAAAAGCATTAATGCTTAGTTATTGTTCATTACAAATTAGCAAGTAATGTAGATTAGGGTTCAATACTAAAATAAAATAAATAAACAACTTTTTGAACTACCAGAAATCTGTTGGAAATAATACTGAGAGGGGGGGGGGGGGGGG
>APFE031170701.1:29028-55683 GCA_000404065.3 Pinus taeda | reverse complement strand
TCCATCATTCATCATCCTTCACATGAGTGCCTCCTTGGTTCAGATCAAGCAAGGCATCACCAACCCATAACCAGCATCTAGATCTCACACTTTATCAGATGTTCATCACTTGCTCACACTTTTACCTCCTTCTTGGCCTAATGATCTTCTCCTTATATAGGTTTAGGCTTCTCTCAATACCATGGTCCAAAACCATGTAGAATCAATACCACGAACCCAATACTTGGGGTCGTCACTTTGGACCAAATACTATGGACCAAATACCACGGACCAAAACCATGATTTCCAACATGTACGCATCTTTACTCTTATTAACCCGCGTGTATATGCGTACGCTCCTTCTGCTTCGCTAACCCGCGCATATACGCACTTTCTTCACGATCAACCTGCGTATATATCTCTATTTACCTACTGCACTATGATCTGTCCTCTGAGTGAGTTGCCATCACCTGTATCATTCCTCTGAGTGAGTTGCCATCAAGGACAACACCTGAATCATAATGCCAACAAAATCATGGAGCTTTGACACTTTAATATCTTCAAATTCTTGGACTTAGATGGTTATTTTGGGGAATTGTGGAAAAATTTGTAGCATTATGTAATTTTTTTGGAAACTGAAACAAATTAATAACTTGGAAATCAAAGTTAAATTTTGTGCTAAATTATGTAACCTTTAAACCTAACAAAATGAATGTTCAAATCATTTTTTTTGAAATAGCATAAAATACAATTTTATGCATTTAAGATTACACATATAGGTTTTATTAATGCATCAATTTTTAAAGCATAACCTCCAAACCTAGGCTAGATTCTAGTTCATAATTACATTCCCATTGGAGATGCATAAAAGGAAATAGTTATGTTTGTATTCTCAAACATATTATCATAATTTGTAATCTTACAGGTGTGTTATATATTGTGATCGTGAGTTATAATTGTGACTTTCTAGATTACTATCTTTAGCTAATCAAATCCACTTTCTTAGAGCATGAATAGGCCTAATGGTTAAGAGCATGTGTTTTCTCCTAAGAGGTCACAGGTTCAAAAACTAGAAGGGGTTAGAGTAGGTATGCCTTCGTAGACATAAGAATCAAATCGTTGCGTGGAGGTGGGTCTCTTGTCCCACAAACAAGGGGGTCTCATACACCAATTTGGTGTCTAGCTTGGTTATGACCTTAAAATTGGATAATAATAATAAGTAGGATATAGATTGTTAGAAATTCATAATCTATAAGGGTGAAAGCATGGAGTTGGGTTACACTTTTTGGCAAGAGATGGCACATTTGGGTGGAAAAAATGATTGCTCGATTGAGCCCTTTTTAAGCCCTCGATCGAGCCATTTGAGCACTTAAACAATGTAACCCAATGTTATTTAGGAGCTCAATTTAGCCATGTCTTTGTGACAGTCAAATGAAGGAGATTGGGTTTTGGATTTATTTTCTGTCTCAAGTAAGTTTTATTATATGGAATTGAATTTAGTTATGTTATTTATTAATTTATATGTCATTTACTAATTTACTTCATTATTTCTTTTGCGCTTGATAATTAGGTACAACACTAACATGTTGCCTTCAAAAAGGAATAAATTACATTGTCATTGAAAAGATCCAATACAGTGCAATTTTATTTAGCAAAGAATTAATGCTCTTCAATTTCTTCCAGATGTAATGAAATAAATTGGGTTGAAGAAAAGGGACTTTAGTGAATCATGTGTGGTGAAAAAGGCAAAGGAACCCCAACCACCATTACACGGAATGATTGGAAAGACGTACTTTGGGAGATTCGCAGACATCAAAGGTCCATTAGAGGAGGAAAATGAGAAAAATGAAACAGAAAATATTGTGGAAGAAGACAATGATGAAACTCTAGAGGACGAAGAGTTTGGATTACTTGACATTGTTGATTAAATTTAAGTTATGCTTGGAAATCAAGCTATTTTTTGGAAACTATTAATTAGATATACTTGTAATGTTTTGAATTTGACATTTTATGAGAAGAATAAGCACTCAATTAAGGTTGTTATGTGTTTAATATTTGTATTATGTGATTTTCGCATTCATTTTTATGTTAATCATTATTTTTTGAAAAAAAACAGTGGTTATTATTATTTTTTGACATGAAATTCATAAAAAAATCTATTATTTAACCATTTTTTAGTTAAAATTTTCCTATAAAACTTGTGATTTTGACATGTCATCTCTAGCAAAAAATTACAAAAAATTATCAAAACGTGTAGTTTTTTAGTTATATTTATGTTAAAAATTGTTATTTTTTTGTCAATTGTTAAAAATTATTGTTTTTTAGAGACAATTATTTCATTTGGATTGAGATATTAATTAACGATGTATAAATATGTAGAATATCGAAAATTCAAAATATCGACCTTCTTCGTTAAATATGCAAAACATTACAAACCTCACTACAAAAAAAAAAATTAAATAATAACAAGAAATATGAAGAAGAAGACCACTTCAAAAATTATTAAATTTATAAAATAATTATTTAGATTTCATACATTAGAAAATTTAAAGTCAAAAGATAGGTCTTTTAAAAAAATGGCCTGATGCAAAATTACCACTTTTTAAAATCAGCATGAAAATCACTACCATTCTAAAACGTAATGTACATAAAAAAATTTAAAGTGCCAAAAACTATGCTTTAAAAAAGACGTGTGTTTTGCATCACCCCTTTTCAAAATCGAGTCACTTTTTTCTATCTCTACAAAATGGGTAACAATATCAGTTCCTATTTCAAAGTTTACATTGTTAACCATGGAAATAATAAAATAAGATTAGATTACATCATCAAATTTTAGAGGGGAAAAAAATAAAAAAATTCTACTTGTATTTTCAACTTATCTCCCTATGCGTTCACTCAAATTTTGAGGGGGAACACTTGTTGGATGCAAAATTTGATTCCTCATCCAAAGAGTACCCATATTTCATAATTTCAGTGGACTTTGCTACATGAAAAATAAGAAATACATGAAAAACGTGATTTCAATCACGTTTTTTAATGTATTTATCATTTTTTGTGTAGTAGGGACCATATAAAGTAGGAAACATGGGTACTCCTTGGATGAGGAATTAAATTTTGCATCCAACGAGTACCCCCGCTCGAAATTTTAGTAAAACCTTATGGAGATAAGTTCAAAATACAAGTTGAAAAAATAGTTTTATTATTTTATTATTTTATAATCTTTTTACTTTTTTACCCAAAAAATGGTGAATCATCCCCCATGGTTGACATCATCATCTTGAATCATATTGGTTCTTATAATGTTTCTTTTGGTTGTACATTTTTCTTAGGAGGCCCATTTTAGACCTCAAAATTTCTCTAATGGTACAACAATTTGATATCATGATGCAATAGTAGTAGTTGGCTTCCAGTTGGGTGTAGTGTGCTTTTCAGTTTTCAAATTGAGATCAACCCAATAGTCAAGCAACTAGTCTGCTAGTTCTTTGCTGCACCACAGGGACACAACATCCCCATTGGAGCCATTGTTATCTATGATAACCCTAAATATATTTTTTTTTTAGTTTGATTGGTCATTATAGATAGGGATTTTATGTCTAGGTTCATGTGACACCTGTCATAGGGTTCATTCAATGTTTAATAGGGTCATCATAAAAATAAAAGGTCATAATTCAATCCACTTTGAGGTGATCATTTCATATTAGACTTGTCTTACACTTTAACAAACTTTCGCAACAAATGTAGTTAAGAAAACCCAAAATTCACTACGAAAGTCCCTGAAAGTTCCGTAGAAAAATGATCCACTCTGACACTTGTCTCACTATGAAAGTTTGTTGATGTGTAATGGATTTATTGTAAATGATTTTTAGTGATGCCAAATGTACTAAGTCATTATACATCTTGATTCCCGTGTCCTCCACTCTCTTTTCATTCACCTTTACTTCTCCTTTTTCCCTTTATACCATCTTCTCCTATAAAAAAAGGTTCACAAGTGTTGTCATGGAGTAGGGGTTGTGTTGTCAAAACAAGCCTAGTCGTGGTCCAAGTGAGGTCTAGGTGTTCTAAATTTGGTTTGAAGGTGAAGAGGAAGAAAATATCGACGTGTTGATAAGCATGGCCACTAGAAAACACTACAAAGGAGGGGATGTAGTACGTTATGAGCCCACATATATGAAAATTCTTGAAGAAGACCCAACTTTTGCATAGTCATTTTCTAGCGTGGGATGTCTTCGATTTTTGTAAAAATTGTAGGGTTTTCACGTGCAAATCACTATGGACTTTGCCCTCAATTTCATAGGGATTGACACAAAGGTTGGCATCTTAACTTGGAATGTCTCCCCAGACACCATTGCTCATGCTACTGAAATCCCAAGGTTAGGGGAAACATATTTTAAAGTTCAAAAGTTCCAGCAACATAATTGTGATGAATTTTTGAAGGAAGAACATCAAGGGATTGATATGACATTAGGCATCCCCAGAACTTTCCTTAAGGAGCATCATTCCAAGTTGTTGATGGTTATTTAAAATTGTTTTACATATGAAGGTTCCATATGGTCTACCAATAGCACTTTAGGTTGCTGCTCCACTTCAAAGGTAAAAAGTCCTATATCCCTTTCTATCTCTTCATAAGTCTATGAAAGATGGTTGGCAAAGTTCAAGCTAAACCAGATACAAGTAGTACCTCAGCTTTTCATCATGGTATTATCAAATTGTTAGTATTTGAAGAGTTAAATAGGTTGAATAGAAATTGTATTACCTTTATGTTCTTGAGTGTATATGAACTAGATGTTGCTATCCCCTCTAGAAAAACTCCAAAATCCAAATCTATAACCCCTAGAGCAGAGCAGCAACGTAGAGCAGAGAAACAACCTAGAGTAGGGTAGCAACCTAGAGCAGAGTAGAAATCATTGACAAAACAACCTATAATTGAAGCTTCCACAAATAAAAAGAGGAGAATGACTAGAAGATGAAAGAGAGAACAAAGTAAAAAGAAGGGAAAACTAACCAATATTCTAGAAGTTATAGACATTGAAGAAAAACCTCAAGATTGTTGCTGAAGTAAGTGCTGCTCCATGATTTGGTAAACTCTTCAATTTTTTCTTCACTATACCTAAATCAGTCAACTCAGCCATGTGTATAGTGAACATGATATCAAGAGTCATAAGGAGGAATTTAAAATAATGAAAACTATAAAAACTCAAAATTTAGGAACTTTCGTAGCGATTGCCCACAATGAAGCTGAGAATTTGCTACGAAATTGATGTAGATTTCCATGGAGGTTAAGGCTGGTCTAAATCTCAGCAAAGATAGTTCTAAAGGCCTATGTTTAGCTTATAAACATCAAAGAAGATCTCAAAACTAGAAGAGATAGAAAAGAGATAGCATAAGAGTGTTTTTTGAAAGTTGCTACCAAAGTTTGCTATGAAACTACTTTAGATTTCCATGGAAAGAAAACCCAAAAAAAATTTCAGTTGAGAGAGTTATGATAGCATGAGTTTAATAAAAAATCATTACTAAACATCTCATAATCAGCAAAGGTATCAAAGTAATAGCATAGGGGTGGTTTCTGAAATTTTCTACGAAACCTTGCTATGAAAATTCTGGAAATGACCGTTTTAGTAGTCAACGTCGGGCTCACTTTCTGACCAAATGAAATAGAATTTTGGAAATATGAAGGAGGCTTTTGTTCATTACAGGCTCATTTACAAAAAAATATCTCAATGTTTACACAACTATCAGGGTTGGAAGAATACACACTTGTATTTGAGGTTTATGTTATAGAAATTTCCCTACCCAAAAATTTTGAAATTTGACTTTGTGGAGGTCCATCTCAGCAAAGTCAACTAGGTCAACACATCCATGTGGCATGAGACACATCAACTCGAGCACATTCAGAAAATTAGTTTGGTTCTATAAGCTCCATGAAACAAAATTCGGTTGAGTTCATTTATGGTGGAAGAGTCCTACTTGTATTCAAATTATGTAAAGTAGAAATCCCTAGGTTTTATCAATAGATGTCAAGTAGGATAAAGTCTCAGAACTGTTTGATCGAATCTAGCCCAAGTGGAATATTTTTATAATAAATGACATAATGATGGTCTTAGTCTATATATTTGTAGTTCCTTGACCCTAAAGGAGGGTTGATCGATAATGTGAGAAGCTGACCCTATGTAACCCTTTGATCAGTTAATATAAATATTGCAACAACTCTAGTTTTGTACTTGAGTTTCATGTATGGCTTGATGTGCTCTTACTATGTTTTTTCTATTTTATTATTAGTATTCATAGTATTTTGATTGCTTGGAATTCTTGTTAAGTGCTCCAATTTCCTTCACATACTATGTATGACTGTGAACGTGTTGAAAACAATAATAAGAAATGCTAAATATAGAAGTGCTAAATTTAGTACTACTATAAATAGAATTTCAGGATACCTTCCTATTTTAGTTAGTCCTTGAACTAAAATAGAGAAGTTAAAATTCGAATTTGATCTTAGCAGCTGTTTGTAAAATAATTAGTTAATTCACCATGAGTTAATTAGTTGTAGAAAATCAAACATGAAGTCTATGTGGGGATATGCAACAATTTCTCCATTGATTGAGGAATTTATCCATCAGTTAAAGAGATGAGGATGAGTTGTAATATTGAGTTTAATTAGTTGGCTCAGTTAACTGAGTCAAGTCCAGTTAGATTAATTCAAATAGTTTGTTGAATTAATTGTGAGTTCAGTTAGTTAATGCATGCATGCATGTAACTGTTGCACTTCAGATAACTGAATATTCTCTCATAAATAACTCATGCATGTCAGTTCAGACAGAGACCCAGTTGAGATTAGATGGAGAGACAGTGTACTATCAGTTGCTAGAATATTCCATTGTGAATATCTCTTGCATGCAGAAGGATTTCTTTCCTTGAGGATTGCACAGTTACTACTTCAGTTTTTGTGAGTGTGATGAGGCCAATTCACACGTGGCATCAATAGACCCCAAGAAAAACTGTGCAAGGAAATAGGAGGCTTGGAGGGATTGAGTAGGACATATACTGTGTCTATTCAGTCTGTGAGCTGTATTGTTTTGATTGCAGAGAGAGTAGGATAGCTTGAAAGCTGATTCTTTTGTAACTCGAACATATTTCCACTTGTATAATAATATGGAGATTGGGGTTTTCGGCTAAGGCTTTCCCCGGGTGTTATAGACATTTTTGGGCACTTCAACCCCAATCATAAATGTCCATAAACTAAGGGCTCCTAAGTCCCTAAAAGTGTTGATTCACTGCCTAAAGGAACAAGGTCAGTTGATTACATCATCTCCCAGAGTTTCTCCACTAAATCCTACTCATAAATGGTCAAAACTGGACCATACTGAAAGCCCAGTGTAGAGGGTGCGATGCATATCACCTTCCCAGTGTACAAGGTGCGATGCATACTGAATTGCTCCTCTATAGGGTGCGATGGTCAGGAATGGACAAATGGCAGGGACGAAATGCGAGGTGGAAGATCATGGAATCTTCCAGAAGCTTCCCTTCTGACACTTGCCTCTCTGTTTTCGACCAAGGATGAGTAAGAGATCATCATTCTCCAAGTGGAAGTAAGAACTATTAGAGAGAGGACACTAATCAAGATCCTAGAAGATGGCTCACCTCCCTATAATCATCTATATATGGATCCCTCATCACAGAGATCCGGAGGCTGGAATTTTGTATCTTATTGAGAAGTGTTGTTGGTTTTCGGGTGTACATTCATAGTGTTGGGTGATCTAAGCTTTGCTTGAGGTGAAGAAGGGCTTCCTAGCTGGAGGATGATGCTGGGTCAGAACATATGGTTGTAATCCTCTTGCTACTTTTCATCTTAATAAATTTATTCTAGTTTTCTTCCATATTCTTGTGTACTTGTTTATATATGCATTTGTATGGTTAACACACATCTGGTCCTGTGCTATTTATGAATATAGATCTTTGTTCTTCGATAGTAGTATGTTGCTATGATTCCATAGGTGCTCTTTGAAGCTGGGCAGACAAAGAAGAAGTAGTGAAGCTCTATCAAGAAGGAGAGGAAATCAAGCGCAAGACTAAGGTTGGTCTCCTTGGTCCCCCTCTTGTCTATTTTCATAAAGGAAAACTAAAGTAGAATTTACTTGTTTGTTTCTAAGATAGCTACCAGTCTTAGTGGGAATAGCAGCATTCGAGTGGACACTATTCCTGATAACAAAATGGCGACTCCGCTGGGGAGCGACTAGATTGTTTGTTAGCCTGTCTATCTTTGTTTCTTTTATAAACTTACAGACGGAGCCTAAAGCCAAGCCAGCTAGCCTTTGAACTGCATTTGTTATACAAATGCAAAGTAGATCAATGCTGCTTCAGTCTATCTCCGGGTTTTGTTTATGAATTAAGCAATCGATCTGCAAACAGTCTAATTTCCCTAAGTGGTGGCTCTAGTAACCTCTTTAGATCACCCCTGTGTTTTACATATACTAATCATTACTTACTCGGCCTAAATCCATGAACTTAATTGAAAACTGTGAGTGAAAACTTGTTTAAAGTCTTGCATTGGTACCATCGCACCCTGCCTTCAAGGCAAACTATATGCATCGCACTTCCCGAGTGCAGTAGGTGCGCTGCATACTGAATTCACAGTGTGACAGGTACGATGGTTAGGGAAGGTTAACTTTACCTTCAGACTGTGGTTCTTTCGCACTGTTTTCAGTCCTATTCAGGAGTTTTTCTATCTATAGTCAGTGTGTATCTATGAAAACCCCCTTTTCTTGCATTATTCTGCCTCCTTAGTGCAAAGAACTGTAAGTGTTTTTATGTATTGTGCGACATTTTCAGTTCTCTTTTGCAAAAAAGTAGCATAGTCGAACTGTCGTTTCTGGATTTGAAAGTGTCGTAGCTGTCGTTTTCAATTTTAGAAGACAATCCCATTGTTCTTGATAGTCGTTTATACGGTTACTATTGCATATGATTTGAATTAATAGTTTTTAAAGTGTCGAAAAGCAATTTTCATTTCAGAATCTCAAAGTGTCTCTCTTACTTTCACTTCATTTTTGAAAAGAAATTTGTCGAGTACTGTCGCTTTGAAAATAATTCAGATTTACAATAGCTTTCTTATCATCATTCATATATTAAGAAGGCTGAAAACAAATACATGCATGTGCATTTTTATTTTGATTGCTTGGTTTGATTTAGGACAATGCATTTAGCATGTGCTCTGTGCTCTTTGCTGAAATATTCTTAACTTTCTTTCCTTAGTAGCTAGGATTTTCATTGCCAAAAGAAGATTAAACGTATGTTTATCATCTTATACTGCATTTTAGGATTATATACACATCACACGGTGAACCTAAAAGGAAAATTTTTAAGCAAGATCAACTTAAAATAAATTCAATGAATCTAACAACACTTTGGAACCTAACGCACAACATCTAGAGGTCTAGGCTAGAGACGTATTCCAGCGTCGTAAAACCTGGTAACTATTGTTTTCATTGTTGGTTGGGTGATTCCTCCACTCTGAGATGACAAGTGCCAGTACAGAGTTGTGCTCCCATGTATCGTCGATTATATTTTGGGAGACCACAATAAGCTGCATCCTTTATCCTTAGGAAGCCGTGTCTGCTGCCCTATCGATCGCAATGCACTGAACACAGCATTTGGGAAGATTGATTGCGGTACCGTAAAAAGTATTCTGTAGTTTTGCGATTGGTTTGGTAATCCCCTCTACCTAGATCTCCAGAGAAGTCATTTCGCTCCTTTTCAGACTCCTTAAAGGAAAAGGTCCTCTGAGCACTTGTCACTTCAGGCTCAATAAAAATCGAAGGCGACTAGAGTCATCTTTTATTTTTTCTCGACTCTTTAAAATTGAAAAAACAAGTTGTGTCAAAGCGTCTAAAATTCATTTAATTCGATTTTTTTTTTTTCCTTTTTATTTTGAGTTGATTAAGTAATCTGCAATCGTGGAAGAAAGTCAATCAAAACCCCGTTGTTCGCAAAGACTTACGAGTCAACAGTCGTTGACTCCGGAAGCGAAACCATTCCGGATGAAGCGAACTCGTTTAACTGGATCAAAGTCCCCTAGGTTGATTGGAGCAAGCACTCCAACATCCTCAGAGACTCCGGTTACTCCGAACATTTCTGTATCCCTGCCTCTACAGAAGAAATTCTGCAACAACAAAAGGACATTACAACTAATCCTAGTGTGACGGTTAACACTTCTATTCCTAAACCGACTTCATCTATAGCCAATTTGAAAGGTGTTACTACCCAACCGTCTGTTGCTGCAGAACTTACATCTTCTTCGGCACCAAAAATATTTTACAGACCTGACGGTCTGCCTCTTCCTCCCAGATTGGTTGCCATAGAAGAGATTGTGGAAGATCCTCCATCTAGCACTCCAACGCAACTTGGAGCTGGGATTGCCTTGTATCCTTCTTCATCAGAAGATATTCACTCGCCATCGGAAGTTCCTGAAGAATCACTGAGGAATCTTTTGGATAGGCTTAATATGTCTGAACAACCATCAACATCAAGGACTGTGTCACCCAACACAGCAACAACAGAAGCTCCTTCTGGTGTTCTGACAATGTTCACCGGTGTGCCATCTGTCACAACCAGCTTTCAATCGCTGGATGGAGCCCATCCAAGGGCTATTTCGACAGTATGGATTGTTCCCGTTTGTTCGTCGAGAATTATATCTGGAATCTCTTACGTTGAGTCTCAACAAATTGATCCGTCACAAGGTCAATTTGGGCAAACTGGTTCCCAAAGGCAAATCATTCCTTTGAGTACTAGATTACCGTCGTATGGAGGGCCGTATACCCTTTCATTTCTTTCCTCGGAAGGACAACCATGCGTGAGTTCACAACAAAATTTGGGTTATGCTGGAATCACAACTAGCGGTTGGGTGCCAATCCTGCCTCAACAACCAAGAGTTGTATGCTCAATACAACAAAGTTTACCTATGAAAAATATCCCCACTACGCTAGCTATCGTGGCAGTATCGCAAGTACAAGCGTCACCAGTTGTATGCCGACCTCAAGTTTCCCAGGTTGTAATGCAACAAACTCTTGTACCTATGACACAACTGCCATCAACAACTAGTGGAATGGCACAGGTCCAAACGGGGAACACCAACCCCCATCTTGGTCAAACAGTCAGTACTGGACAACAACCCATGACTTCACAGCCATGGCTAGTGCAATACCAACAACCGCAATTCCAGCAGGCTTACCAAGGATATGAGCAACAAGTCTTTGCAAGTAATGGGCAGCCGTATCAACCATATCATAATGGTTATGCCCATCAACCTTACCAAAGTTACCAACATCAAATGCATTATGCTAGTATGCAAAGACCAACGGCTCAAACAATTCTGTCTTATCCTGGGTATGCTCAACCAAGCCTGAATCAACAGTTGCCTTTTGTAGCAACTTTAGAGTTACCGGATCTAAGTTGACTAACGAACGATCCAATTGCCAACGCCCCTTGGTGGCTGACATTCCGCATAAACTTCCGTCTGATATTCCTAAATTTAATGGAAATCCGGGCGAAGACCCATCGAATCATGTGATGACTTTTCATCGATGGTGTTCATCAAACACTCTCAATGATGATTCGATTCGGCTTCACCTCTTTCAGTGCACATTAATTGGTTCGGCAACAAAGTGGTATATCGAACTGCCTAGAGCTTCGTTTGATAACTTCAGTACCCTAGCCACAACCTTTTTAACCCATTTTCAGTTACCTATAAGGTACGAAATAGGAACTGAGCTACTTACCAATTTCAAGCAAACAACAGCCACTCACATATCCGATCATATTCATGAGTGGCGACGCCGTCGTAGAATGGTAAAAACGTATGTTGCTGATCAACTATTGGCTGAATGGTTTATTAAGTCGCTGTTACCTGCTATTACAGAAGATGTGGCAAAGGGAGGAGTCGTCACTGAAGAGCAAGTTATTGCTCGTGCACACTATCTAGACTTGATTTATACTCAGTCCGGCACGCTCTACGATAAAATCCCTGATGATCCTAGACCATAATTTTTTGTTCCTCTGCCTCCTAAATCAAGCAAAGACTCTCATGCCAGTGATGGTGTGATAGGTACGACAAGCACTAAAACCGCAAAGGCTACGTCAAAAAAGGCATGCATGGCTTTGAGTCAAAATGCAAATGAGGAACTTCTAGCCTCGGAAGTAAATGCCATGTCGACAGACAAAGGCAAAGAACCCAAGCAACCAAGAGGCAAGAAGAAAAACAAGGTGGAATCATCTCCTGAAAAATCTTCTGCAAACCCTTCTGGGGATAAGAAACCAAGAAACCCATGCAGTATATGTGACGAGGATCATTGGACCAGAGAATGTCCATATAAAGATGAACTTAGAAAATTCTTCAAAAGTTCAAAAACCTCAGTTGTATTGACTGATCCGTTTCCAAACCCAGGAACAAATCTCGTTGCTAGCGAAAATGCTTCCCCATCCCTAGTGCTAATGTTGTCAGTTTCAAAGCAATTGAATGATGCTCTGATATCGACAAGGAGTAAAGATTACGGGAATCCACAGATGTTGAACAACAAGGATAATGATCAACCTAGTAGTTCAACAACAACTTCGACCAAAGTCGTGCCACCCATCATTCCTAAATCAACAATAAAACCGCCAAAGGAAGTAGTACACAAATCGACGTTTAATCCTCATGCCCGAGCAGCACAACACTATAATATAGTGGAGGATTTAGCCCAATCGCCCTCCGCGATGTCGACTCTTGAGGTACTACAAAATTCCCCCTCCCAAAAAGTAGGCTTTATTATCAGCAATAGGTGCGATTGACCCAATGATTCAATCTGTATCCTTTAATTCACAAAGGGATACGACCCTCGGTTGCTAGCTCACTAAGCTTTTCCTCATTCAGGTGGAAGGCCCAACAAAACTATTTGTAGAAATAGTTAATTGATGAGGGAGCATACCAAATTAATGTATCAATGTCGATGAGTTGCTGGAAACTCTAGGTGGTCTCCCATCCCTTGTCGCGATCATCAACGACATTGAATAGCAATTTGATTGGATGAACATACACCCCGTATGGAATATTAAGTAACTTTCAAGTCGAATTGGGGGAAAAACATGAGAAATCTGATGTTGAGTCATCGGACGAAAACCTTTGATTACAACATCCTACTGGGAAGACCTTGGAATATAGCCATGACACCGTGTGTCGACCTACTTTAGAAATTCATTCCTTCCCAAGGAGGAATTACAATAATCGACCAACAAACTTTTCTCCCCAATAGTTCGCAAGTTACGGGAAGCATTCCGATGATCCATGGAAGCCCTAGCATGCTTCACAATATCAGAGTAGGCCTGCTAAAAGACCCTACGTTAATGGGAACTTTTACCCTATCGCCTCCTATAAATTTGGCGGAAGTGGCTAATGTAGGAACCTGCAATATGATATCTTCCATGCAAAAGATGTCAGAAAATGATGTTAAAATGGATCATCTGCAAGTTTTACCTCTAACCCCACTAGAAATATTATAGCAATCAATGTTTTCAGTATGGGAGGCAAACCCGCATCAACGCTCATCAAGCGTTTGGATAGATAGGTCTAAGGAATATGGCACCCCTTCAGATCCTTGGTCACGAGTACACTCTACAGACGAAGGAATCATTCAATCGATGATGATTGATGGGGCACCATGGGAAGATTACCACCATCGTTCCCATCTTTTGAACTGGAAAGAAGATAATTGCGGTAACCTACACCATCCTTCAGTGTTTGACTTTCCGACGAATACTGTTAATACAGTGGATTCCGAGAGAAACCTATCCAATATCGAAGAGACTACTGCTATAAATATCTCGACCAAAACATATGTTGTAGAGAATATTCATGTTGGCAAATATTGTTCTTCTTTAGAACTGGAAATATATAGCGCTCTCTTTCGCGAGTTTAGAGATGTCTTTGCTTGGTCATATGACGAAATGCCAGGTATTGACTTGAGCATAGTTGAACATGAAATTAAGATGTATCCAGATGTCAAACCAGTACAACAGCGGCTACGGCAGGTGCACCCCAAGAAAGTCATTGCCATCAAGGCGGAAGTTGAAAAACTCCTCCATGCTGGTTTCATTTACCCCGTTCCTCTAACCGATTGGGTATCTAATATTGTTCCTATGATGAAAAAACAAGGAACGATTAGAGTGTGTGTCGATTACAGGGATGTAAATCAAGCTTGTCCAAAAGACAACTACCCTACACCCTTTTGCGGGGGAGGTCAAGATGTCCTCATACTCCTTCACAACCTTGTCCATCTGTAGTTGTCATGTGGAGGGGCCCTGTCTAGAGGTCATGGCCACCATCTTCTTCTTTCCTTGAGGGTGTATCATCAGGAAAACAAATTTCCCGATTTTGGAAATGAGCTTACTGCATTATTTTGCAATAACCAAAGAGATGGCGGTAGGCGGTGCTACCTCCGGTATTTTGTACAACTTATTTCCGAAAGTAATAATAACAACATGGGGCCTTGATTCATAAATAGCATGTCGCTTCCACAAGTATGGTTGTCCTAATAATACATCACAAACTTCAAGGGGAGCAATGTCACACAATACCTCATCCATGAAGGGCTTGATGTTGTATGGAAGGCGACACTGCTGGATGGTGTACAGTTGTGGATGTGCTATGGTCGCTAAGCCTAGCCACTTCACAACCTCTACCGAAATGAGGTTCTTTTGGCTCCCGCTGTCGACAATGAACTGTAGCAGGGATCCCTTTACCCACATCTAGGAGTGGAAGAGACGCTCCTCCTCCTCTGGATCTTTGATTCCTCCTTCTGGATCTTCGTGGTGGCAACGGTGGCGTTGGGCTCCGCATCAATAATCTACTTCCCTTTGTCATTCCCATTGTTGGGTTCTAACTCGAAGTCGAAACATGCATCTGATTCTGAAACCTTTAGCTTAGCCACCAGTGACTTCTTGGTCTGACACTCACTAGTGTTGTGAGTGGAGCTCTTATGGAACTCACACCATTTTCCATGTCCTTTTTCAGCTTCACGATGCTGTTCTTTGCTTGCAGCTTTGGCGGGTTGTCTTGGGCCACCTCGCCTTAGCTTTGTCCTTTGTTTTATGGTTTGAGGGAACCTTTCCCTTGCTTCAAATTTGTAGATCCTAAGTCTCACTTCTTTTGTTTAAACTTTTGCTTGACCTTGATGGCATATCGGTATGCCGTGCCGAGTGAGGAGATGTTCAAGAATTCTATTTCTTCCTGGATGTACTTGTGCAGGCAACCATGGTATTTGAGTATCAAATGTTGCTCTAAATTCTTAATAACCAACTTTGTGTAAAGGGTATGGAAAATATTGGTAAACTTCGACATGTCTTGGTCCCTTCCTTGCCACAGTGTGGTCCACTTTATGTATTGATCCTCATAGCTTCCGATAGGGTAGTACTGCTCCTTGATAGTATCCCGAAATGAATTCCAGGTGGGTGCGGCTGAAAATAGTGAATTGGTACTTTCATCCTTCTACTCACAGTAGGTTTCTCACCAATCCTTGGCGTGGGGGGCTGCTTTGAGAAGACTAAAAATAATATTTTCCCGATTGGAAAAATCATGAATATAAAAATAACCCTCTAGCAGATTTAACCATTTATCAACGACATTTGCGTCTATCTGACCCTCGAATATGGGGATTTAAAAATTAACTTGTACCTTAAATGGTGTGGCGTTTCCAGAGTAGCTATGGGAAGTCAATGCATTTCCCCTAGGTAGCTATTGAAGGATCTGGGCAAAGTTGTCTATCATCACGTTCCTTTGTCGCTCAAAGGCTTCTTTGAGCAAGATTTTGATAGGATATCCTCCTCCCTCATATTTATTTTCATTCGCCATGGGAGGCCGTCGGGTTTTGTGAGGTTGGTCTTCCAAAGGTTTGACCAGTTCAAGCCCTAACTCCTTATATCCCGACCTTGTTGGGGAAATGCAAAGAAAAAAAAAAAAAAGAAGACTGCTCTGATACCACTAATCTGGGTTTAAACAGGAATGCAACAAATTATAGAGATAACCATAAACACAATGATGCAGTGGAAATAATACTTCCTTTCATTAATGTAAAATACTGAGATATGCTTACAAACAGAAAATGGAAATAAACAGCTAGGGCGATGGTAGCTTATCTCTGAGAAGAGATGTGGTGGCTACATGCCTCTGAACTATGTTACAATAAGGCTCGAAGGCATATTTATTGTTGAAAAACAATGGAGAACCCTAAACATCCGAAAACCTAATCCTAGAAGACGAAACACCAAACTGTGGGCCTCGTTTAGGTAAATTGGTACATCAACTTCCCGGGGTCATAACTTTGGCATACGATCTCCGTTTGACATGTACAATATCTCGTTAGAAATATCTATCCGAGAAATACAACTTTGGGAAGAGAAACGTTAATCCATGGACCCATGTTGCTCCCAGTTTTTCCAAAGAACGTCATTTAGGGCCTCAAAACGGCTCCAGAAGTTTAGGACTCGAAAATATGCTAAAAATAGTAAACTGTGCTACAATTAAAGGAACTGAAAAGCTGAAAGAAACAATGGTGGGGGTCCAAGTGGACTTGGTAGGTGGCCACCAATATCCACCTAGATCAAGTGAAGAGGGTTTTCACGTATTTGCATGGCACTAGTGATTATGGTTTGTGCTACCAAGGAAGACCAGGATTGGAAAGAGTTTTGGACATTCATGGCTTTATTGATGCAAACTGGGCTAGAGATCTAGATCAGAGAAGATATACGAGTGGGTATGTGTTTAACCTATTTGGAGGTGTAGTTAGTTGGATGAGTAAGATACAATCTGTAGTGGCACTGTCAACTGTAGACGCAGAATACATGGTAAACACTCATGCAAGCAAGGAAGCCGTTTGGTTGTAGAGATTGTGTTCAAGTATGGGGTTAGTACAACTAGATATAAGAATAGAGTGTGATAGCCAAAGTGCAATTTTCTTGGCAAAGAACCCTTCTTATCATTCAAAGACAAAGCACATTGATGTTCAATATCACTTTGTGAGGGATATGGTAGAAGAAAAAAAGGTGTCGCTGGTAAAGGTGGACACTTTGAAGAATACTACATATGCATTGACAAAGTGTGTGAGCACTGAGAAGTTATCTTGGTGTAGAGAAACAATGGGCATTGTAGGGCTAGATCAATGACTAAGCTCTCCCGTGGCCCCCTGTAGAAAGAAAACAACAAGTGAGAGAATGTTGGGTTGTGTTATATTCTTTCCATGACTAGATGGGTGGATCTACCTATGGTTTTATGCATGGGTTTTGCACATGGTTTTGTGTGCGATGAGTTTTAGTCCATGGTATTTTGTAGATATGGTCAAGGGAACTATGGTTATGTTCTAATCTAGGGTTAATGGATTGGGGTCTATGGATGCTTCGGCATGTATATATATGTATTGTAACGTTGAAAGGAACATAATGAAAAATCAATCTAGTAGTCTCGATTTTGGGATCCAAGGGAAAATCTTTGTGTATATTTGTTTTATATGTTATGCTCTTTCCATTGTTTATTTTATGTTTTTAGGATTTGTGTGTAGGTAATTTTTGCATGGGGTTGAAACCTACAACTATCTTCCCATCCTTCGTGGAGGTAATTTTCATTCGCTACTCATTCAAATCTATCTTGGCTTCTTCTAATATGTGGTATGGATGGAGGCATTGTGAAAAGAACAAGTAGGGTTTCTTCATAAATACAAGAGCTACAAATTCTAATCCATATAAGGAAACTAAAAATTTGGGCAGGCTTTATGAAACCTTCATTCCACTAACAATTGAAAAGGAAATTGAAGATGTAGAAAGGGAAGCCTGAGTTGAGCTCAAGTTAATATTCAATGAGGCAGTGTTGGAGCAAGTGGGAAATTAGGTCCCAAACATGGGTAGTAAAAGGACTAAATAGAAAAATATATCCAAGCAATAAACATCTATGGGCAAATAAAAATGATTATGGGGAGGGGTTTGATGGAAGGTCAAAGGAATAACAAGAAATCTTGCTTTGTCTAGATGAAACTCATAAGTAGGTAAGAAATTTAGACACTAAAGTGACAAAGATGGTTTGAGAACTAAAAAAATTAGAATTTTTAGATTTCAAATAAGACACAAGTCCACCTATCACTATCGAGGTGGACGCCTCCTCAAAATAGTTGTCATGTTGAATGTTTTTACTTCCATGCTTTGTAATACTTTGAGGTCAAAAGTCAATGGGAATAACATGTTAAACGATAATACAGGCTATAATACGATAAGATGTTAGTCTCATAGTATTTTTTATTTTATTTTTAGACTCTTCCAATGGTTTAAGTTAGTTATTCTATGTTACTGTTTTGACTTCCCTAGTAATCGACAAAAAAAGACATTTCTATTGTACTCTATTTTTTTCTTTAACATAATATAAAATATCTCCCTAATTACAAAGAAAATAAAAATAAAAGATATATCACTTAATCTTTTGGCTTCTACCTAATACGAACACGATTATGGTTAATTAGATACTAATCAATACAATTATTGAGAGACTTTCTACTATTGTTTGAAAAATTAATAAAAATCACTACGTATTGTATTGAACATTAAAAACTGAAAGCTATTTTTTAAAATGTTTTTAGCGTTGATAATATTAAAGTCACCCTAATTCGGTTTAAAAATAAATTGTGAGACAACTAGTTAAAATACATTAAAAATACCTGGATGTGGGTGCATTAAAGGTCATTAATGTCGGTTAATTGCTATGGAGGCAACTGGTACAGCAGGTGGCAGCAATGCACACCTTCCCAGGCCTTCCCGCAAATGGAAACGATGGTTATTATACGCAAGCTGATCACTCCTCACACGAAATTGATTACGCAGAGGGCTTGAGAAATCTCTCCTGGTTTGGTTTTGATGGTGGCTTCGGCTCCTCCTATTGATTTATACTCGTGGCCTCCCCCCATGCTCACATCGCCGGCTTCTCAGTCCTATCCTGCTTTGAAGGTGGAGCTGCATGTCTGGATTCTCAGGTATTTCAGGCACCCTCGCCTTGGCAGTTGCTTTATTCCTGGTTCTTCCTCTCCCCCGAGCCATCCTGTTACTATGTCAATGGTCCGCCCTCATGGTAGCTTCCGCCGTGGTGGCAGTCGTGGAGGGCGTGGGCGCTCTCAGCCTGCTCCTTTGCCTGTCATACCTCTAGCTTCAACCTCTCCCACCTCTGAAACCAGTAGGCCGCTCCCGTATAACTCCTTTCAAACTACCCACTTCACGTTCCACAGTCGCCTTAACCAGCCTGTTCTTTCAGCAAGCATCACAGTTATTTTCTCAGAGGAAGAAGCTTGGCCTACTGTTGATACGAACACCCCTTCTACTCAATCTCCAAGAGGCAACACGCAACAGAGGATAGATGTGGGTTTTGGGTTCCATGGAGGCAATTCGCAGGCGGAAGGAATCAAGGGCGACATCTCCATGCCTCATGCTAGCAATTAATAGAACGCCCCTGTTTCAGATCGATCGACGGATGGCTCGGATAGCTCGTGATAGTTGGCATCTCCTCTAGATGGCAACGATTCAGCTCACAGGGAGAATGTGGACGACACGTGGATGGGCTATCCTTTCCCTGTGGAGGAGGAGATTCCGGAAAACGATTCCACTGTTTGAGGACTTATGGGTTATGGTTGCTTCTCTTGTTCTCTCTCTGTTTTCCATTCCTTTTTGTATTGCCTATATGGCTTTTGTTAACATCTCTCTGTCTCAAGCTTATAGCGAGGTTATAGTGTCAAATTTTTGGGTTTGTATTTCCGCTCAGGAACAGTTAGGCAGTTCAGTCAGTATGGTTCTAGATTACAAACTATCTTTGCTATCTATACAACTCTCGGCTTATGTATCAGGTTAATCCCAATTTTGGGACTGTTTGTTTGCATCGATGGAATATCCTGTACCTCCTCTGAGGCCTTGTCCACTATGTAAATATTTTTACTTAATAGAATTAGTCTTTACACAAAAAAATACATTAAAAAATGTCTAGAATCAACATGAAAAATTAAATATTATATTTTACTTAACTAAAAAAATTAGCATTAAGATGATGCAAAAACTAAAGTAAAAGGAGCATGTAATTTTATGATATTAAAAATGATGGATGAAAAACAATGTTCCATGGATGGCCTACTTATATGTAGATAAGTTTAATTTTCAAACCATACATGGCACAACAACTTTCTTTATAATAATTTCTAATTCAGAAAACTTCATTAATAAGGTGGGTTGTAGAGCCCTAAATGCATGAGTGAGTGTTGGTGTTTTGAGAGGCCATTGTTATTCAAAACATAACAGATTGAAGTTTGGGGAACCCACGAGAGCTATTGTCCAAAATTCATTGAAAACATATTATGAGTAATATGTGTTGGAAACCAAGACAATAATGAAAGGGGGTGAATAAATATTGTAGGATTTTTGCCAATTTAAAAACTTATTTCACTTTGTGTAAGAAAACTAGGACACCATTAAGTATTTCAACAATTAATTGAAATAAGCATGACAAGAAACAATATCTTCAAAAATTGCTTTTCAATTTATTCACAAAGCAAGCTACAACTTGTTATTACAATTTTCTGGCTACAACCAACAAGAAGATATGAATCCCTCATTTGTTAGCTATAACCAGAAGGAGCTACAACCCTTGAATATTTACCAACACCCATTGGAAGGAGCACCAACCCATGATCTGCAAGGTAAGCTTGCTTAACACTCATTCATTCATCTTTCATCCATTTTCATACTAAATCCATGAATTCCATATCTTCTTTAAAACTAAAATAATTTCCTGCTCAATCACCAATACATTCATGAATCTCTGATTACTGAGAACACCAACAACTTCACCTCTGACACAATTCTCCACAAAAAATCTTGTATAACTTGCTTGCTCAAGCCTGCTTATGAAGAATTTTGGCTTGATATTTTTGTCCCCTTTAAATTTGTTTGTATTGTTGGATGAATCCTTATTTTTTTCCTTTGTCCTATTTATTTCAGCCTTCTAGACCTATTCTCCATGTTCTGAGACTTCAACCAACCTTTTTTACAAGTTAAACTGAGTTTCTTTGCTTATTTTAACATTATGACCTTTTAGCAGGTTTTAGCGAGGCTTTTATAATTTTGGTTTTAGTTACTTTTGAATTAACTTCCATGATTGCCACTAAATTGTTACTCATTACTGAGTCATTTTTCCAAAGCCCGAAATCTTTTTATATGCTGCTAGAATTAGCTATTGACTCATCCATCCATGTGTGTCACACAATGCTCTTTATTGTAGGCCTAATGCCCTTTTAATATATCACCGCTTGTTCAACCAATTTCCCAACCCTTTTAATTGTATTAAATAAATCACAGCCAAATGTCCTGATTTTGGCCTTAAGCCCCTTTTTCTTGGCACCTATCTATTTTCAACATTTGAACCAGTGTGGTGACCTCTTGTTAGGCCTTTAGGTGCTAAGCATGTTTAAGACTTTTGCAAGTTTATTTACTTCACAAAATTGTGTCCTGACACACATTCCAAGACTTTAGTAAAATGTCATTTGTTGGGAAACATTCCTTCTCCTGCTCTATTTCTTTCCTGTAGCTTTTTGTTTGTGCCCCTTTATAAAACGTCGAGCTGGGCCTTGCATGCTTAGCTATACATTAGAGGAATTTTGAGGTCTAAAATGGGCCTCCTAAGGAAATTATAAAATAATAGTAGAAATAATAAAATACGATTAGATTACATCATCAAATTTTAGAGGGAAAAAAGAAAAACTACTTTTTCAACTCGTATTTTCAAGTTATCTCTGTATGGGTTTACTCAAATTTCAAGCGGGAACACTTGCTGGATGCAAAATTTGATTCCTCATCCAAAGAGTACCCATGTTAAATACTTTCGATGGACCTTGCTACATGAAAAATGAGAAATACATGAAAAACATAATAGCAGTAACATGTTTTCATGTATTTCTCATTTTTCGTGTAGCAGAGTCCATCGAAAGTATATAACATGGGTACTCATTGGATGAGGAATCAAATTTTGCATCTAATGAGTACTCCCACTCTAAATTCGAGTAAAACCTTGGGGAGATAAGTTGAAAAGATGAGTTGAGAAACTAATTTTATTATTTTATTATTTTTTAACCTTTGCATTTTTTTTACTTATATTTGACATCATCATCTTGAATACTATTGGTTCTTATAAAGTTTATTTTGATTGTACATTTTTCTTAGGAGGCCCATTTTAGACCTCAAAATTTCTCTACTGCATGCAGGGTCCTCCCGATGACTCAAGAGCAAATAGAAAATGCTTTCGGGCTCAGTCACACCGGCTACATTATTGTGATGCCTCTTGGCTAGCGCATCCCTTGTGTGCTTCTCCTTAAATATTTTGGGCTATGACCACCGGGATGACATCATGCTAACATCAGTTGTGCCATGTTTCAACCTATGATTAGTCCATATGTCTATCATAAATGTGCCCTTTGGGTGCCCAAAAACATAGAATATGACTACTACATGTTACACTCCCTTTGGGTGTGCTGGCATCATCATTCTCCATCATTCGGGCCAATAATACGCTGTCATGTATCCTCTATGAGAGAGGAGAGAGAAAGGTCCCACAACCTACTTTTCACTAATTTTCTTTTATAAATTTTTCAAATGGTTCCTCACTTTTTCTTCTATTTTGTTACCATATCCTTTAGGTTGGCTCTCCTTTAGTCATCGCTTTGAAAAATTCCAGGATCACCTTTAGTGGGTTGAGCTGTTAAGGTGGGGGCCTCTTGCTCACTCGCCGTCAATGATTACTTCCCGCTGCATTGTTGCACGATCCAAAGTGTAATGGGACCTACCACATGACACTTCCTCTATGCACAGATTAAAAACTTTCAGGCTTATACCGTCGAGATGGCATCATCTTGCTCATTTTGTTTGAGCGTCCTCATTTTGTTTGATCGCTATATAAAATCTTCCGGGGTATATCCATTAGGTGGGCTCGACTGAGATGGTTGAATCCATTGGTGTAGACAATTATGATTTCGACAATGTAGATGATATTGATGTTTCATATGATTGCAAATTGAATTTATCTACAAACCTTGAACCAATTTCCTTTGAGTAAGATGCCTCATGATGAGTAGAAATAAGTAATGCAAAAGGAGTATTATGCTCTCCTCAAGAATGGTACATGGAAGTTGATGGACCCTCCCTTTGGAATCAAACCAATTGACTATAAGTGGGTTTTCAATAACAAACATAAATTAGATGGATCACTTCGAACTCAAACACAATTCATAAAATTACATAGTGGATCCAATTGTTTACCTAAATTAAGTATTAGGGGTTCAATTATATCTTATTGTATTTTGTTCTATACTTCAACAAAGAAACTAAAATTGACGAATTGGAAGTTGGAGAAAACCACACACCTCCGCTAACACCATAGAAAGTACATTTTCCTTTGTACATTTCTATTTCCAAAAGAAAAGAAAGCCCACCCTCTAAATGTTTTCTCTTATAATGATTCCCAAAATAAAACTTTCATGACAAAAATATACCAACGTCTTTCCACGCTTAACCATAAAACTAAGATATGTAATTAACAAAAACATTAATGCTATAAATGTGAAACACAACTGTAATTAACAGAAACAATTTTGTAATAAATCTGAAACAATACTCCAACTATGTGGCCTACGCTACCTTACACGGCTTCCAGTACCTCAAAGCCATCTTCGGGCAACACCTCTAAACTTATTAACACATAAATGATAATATTCGCCTCTTTTGTGGAGAGGGTGAAAGCATGGTATCACCTGAATTTTTGAATCGCTTTATAAACTTCACCAACACGCCCCTCCGTACGAACTGAGAAGGTATAAACCTGCACACAAAACAGCGACTATCATAAATTGATATCAAAGTCATCAGAAAAAATCTAAGTAAGATTGTTGATATGAATAATCAGTTGGGTATCGGTTATCATATGGATTTAAGGGCCTTTCCCCAGCACAATTGCCGCCCACGCCTGGATGCCCGGATTGTTGTTGAGGGAATGTCGAATTCATTGAGATGGCACTTCCGTTACTGTTGATCCCCGCGTATGGGAACAAGTATTGATTGGGAGGACAATATGACTGAAGCATGGAAATAGAATTAGTGCTATAGGGCTGCCATATTTTTTCCGTAGATGACAAGTTCTGTGCGATCCCTGCATCGAACCTATTTCCTGTAATCCCGCTGAGGATTATATTGCAAGATGCCCATTTGTCCCGGCGGTTCAAATGTGCTTCTGCTGCCCTCCATACTCAATCAATCATTCACTGGTATTCTTTTTCTGGCATTCGGCAACCAAGACTGAAAGTCCATAGAATTTGGGTGTGTCATAGTTTGCTGCTGAGGGTATGAAATGAATTGCAACTGATTTGCAGTGCCCCCAGCTGAGGAAGGTGGAAGATTAGGATAGTATGGAAGTGAAGGAGGTTGAAACCCATATTGCAGTGAATTTGGATTTGCAGTGAAAGCAGGCTCCATAAAATTCCCTTGTTCGTAATGTCCTGCAACATTCTGCAGATCATCAAGACCGGGAATCCAGCTGTCGTTATCAGGAGTGACATAAGCGCCATTGAAGCTGTCGTTATCAGGAGTGGTGGAAGTGAAAATACGTGTTGTAGTCGATTGGATAGCCTGCTGTGGCAGCATTGTAGATAACCCATATTTTGTGAATAGCCAATCAATGGTGTGGCCGTCGGATTTAAGGCGGAGCTTTTCAGTTAGTTCGACAATCTGGGGTACGCACTTCGTGGGCAGCTCACTTACTGTGTGTACACATTTCCAATTTCTTTCTTGGTATCTTCCAATTTCTTTCTTGGTATCAAAGCTGTTAGCTCTGGGTTTACTCCTCGAAAGAGGGCCTAGGGAAATGTGAGAGGATAAGCTACAACGTGAGGATAAGCTACAACGTAACATATAGAAGCCATCCCTACGTGAAGCGGTTGCCTATGTGACACTAATACTCCTGTCTTGCTCTCCGCGTTAATGGATTTTGCATGCAAGAGTGGCAGTCTTTCAGGCAGTGGGTTTCATTTTTTGAGCTAACAACAGCAATTGTGCAATTCCAATTCTGAAAGAGAAGACGTGATTGTTTCACCCGTCGCCCATGCATTTTTTGATTCACGTGAGTAGGAGCATTATGTGTTAGTAAGTTGACGGTAATCAGTACTCTCATGGTTAATGTTGGAGCCTGACGAGTTCAATTAGCTGTGATCTCAAGGATGAGAGCAGGAGCTTTGCGTGAGTCCCCTTTTGTCTTCTTCCTGTAGCGTCCTCTTGCAGCAGCGTACCAGATGAATAAGCTTCTCTTCAGAGTTCACACTGCCAGCGAAAAGATCCTGTGGCCAAGTGTGGATCATGCTCTACAACAAGCAGATTCAGAATGAACTTTACACTATGAGCATTTTTCATATAAATAATTAAAAGGGCGCCTTCACAATCTTCTTCATCGCGGCCTCTTCGGACTTAAAATTATGTTCTTAGTTTGTTCTAAGGAGAAAGGCAGGTGCAGGATCCACCGCAAGAGACGTAAGCAGTCGAGACAGTGCACGAGGTAATAACTTTTACAATAGTTCTTTATTTTAAACATGGGGCAAATAATTGTTGAAAAATTCAATGGGTCAAATTTTGGAAGGTGAAATTTCAAATAAATTTGATACATAAAACTCTATGGAGCTTACTAAAAGATTAGAAAATCCAAAATATTTAGTTGAATCGCACAAAATAAAAGAAAGAGCTAAGTCTGTTATAAGACTATCTTTGTCGCATTCACAACTTCACTTTATAAATTTCCGGAATTCTTCTTCACAACTTTGGGAACACTTATGCAAGATATTTGGGGAAAACGCTGTGAGTGCAAAATTATCTTTTTTTCTTTGAAATTGCACCTACTCAAACTCAAAATGCTTAATGTGGTATTATTGTCTAAACACATAAATGATCTAAAATCACTCATAAGGAAGGTGGAGGAAACTAAGGTAAAAATAGAAGAAGAAGATGTTAAGGCTATTTTGTTAAATATCTTACTTTCAAATTATGATAATGCTATTTTCATCTTAAGTCAGTGTTTCTTTCCATCATTAGATGAAATGATTGTAGCACTCTTACCACAAGAGCGGAGGTTAAAATCAAGTAATAAATAGGATAACTCATGACAATTTTATATATAAAAGTAAGTCATTTTGGCATGCAACTTCATATATAAAAGTTTGATATAATTTCACCAATACATAATCTATAATGAATATTATTGTATAAAAATAAACATCATGATGATAACAATCTAATAAACATAAACATCATCTAAGATAAACATTGGAATTCACTTCCATCATCTAATTATATATACCTCTAGCACATATAAATGCCATTAGCTAGCACAAAAATCTAATAATCTAACAAGCCATCATCATTGTGATCACATTTAACAAAACACAAACATTGTAATCTAACATTATCACCACAAAAAATTTCAAATTAATATAAATCTCATGTCAAATAACTGTTATCCCATACACATTTATTTTTAAGCACATTAAATGAACATATCTAACATGACCTAACAATATACACATCAACACCAACATATAAATTAAGTACATAAAC
>APFE031170701.1:0-22345 GCA_000404065.3 Pinus taeda | reverse complement strand
AACCAATTAGAAAAAAAAACAATTTGCATTTAAAAAAAAATTCAAAACATTCAGTGTAATATTTCTTTTTCTCGAAACTAATCAAAAGTCAAAGTTATTTGACCAACATTAAAAAAAACAAAATAACTATGTTCAATAGGTATAAAAATATGTCACATGAACAATTATGATGATGATGATGGTGGTTAACGTCCACTCAGACCAAACTTTGGTCTATCAGACCTAAAGAAACAAATTATTTAGTTTGGTTTAAGATTTTATTTCTATGCTCAAAAAGCTTGGAGAGAAGCCTCCCAAGCTCACTATAATTTTGACTTCATAAAAGGTTAGGAAGGTCAGTATTGGGACAAAGATTATGAAACTGAGATCTAATGTGGTTGTATGCGGGGCACTCTAAGAGGAAGTGGTTTTCATCCTCAATGTTCCTATTATCAGATAGAACATTATCATGAGTTATGGTTTTTTAGAATCGTGGTATTGATAAACCATAGTATTGGCCCATGCTATTAGAACAAATCCTATTTATAAAATAAGAATCTTGATTATAACGTGAAGTTAAATTTGCATGGTTTTTTTTTTAAGCTAGATGAAAATATTTATATTACGAATAAATTGAGTTTTCATTGATAGCAATCTTGTCCCAAAAATTGTGTGGGAACATGAAAACTAATAGACTGACCATAACTTGTTCCCTATGTTCCACATTTAGCCAAAAGAAATACAAAACACACATAATAGCATACTAAGTGGCATATCAAGAATTCCATGTAATGGGCATACTTGGCTTGACAAAAGAAAACCATATGCACCTATAATCCAATATGCCATAGAAGTCACCACGACTGCATAGTAGAAATAAACAAAACATAAACCAAAAGATACCAAGTGTAGAACTACTAGTCTAAGACGATAACTTGAGAGATAGCATTAGAGTTGCCTTGAGGTATTTCTTATACTAGTGAGTTAATGACAGTTGGAGTGTGAGGCTACAAACTAGAGCCAAATCTGAGTTAGACACCATGAAGTGTTGCATGGTTAATAATCTTGTTTTTTATTTTATTTTTAATTTATATAATAATGTTTAACATATTATAAATCATTCTTTTATTATTTATTAATAATAATTTAAAATAATGTGGGATAATTTAGCTATATATCTATATATAAATATATTTATATATATATATATATATATATATTTTAGCAGATGTGAGATTGCCATTAAAATGTACTAAGGTGCTTTGGATACTAATTATAGGTTTGATGCTTATTACATTTAAGCCATTTAATTTATATGGTAGAGCTATTGTTATTAGTACTCACAAATTAAAGGTTAATATTATCTCAAAAGTAGTTATACTTTTTTACCCTTTTAATTAAATTGATTAATTTAAAAAAAGGTTATATGAAGAAGTATCATATGAAATCATTTATAGTTTTTTGGGCATGTTGTATTGATAATCCATGGTGTTGACCCATGGCATTAAAATAAAATATCTTTACAAGTCAAGAATCTCCATGGTTGGTTGACGGTCCATTTCCATGGTTTAAAAATCTCATTACATGTTTTTTAAAGCTGTATAAATTCTTATAAATTAATTAATATAATAATAATAATAATAATAATAATATAATTTAGTTACTTTTTATGATTTTTTAGTCTTGGAAATATGAGATGTAGCATGAATAAGTTATTGGATTCTTATCATAGATTGATATCTATTGACATCTACCATCCATCTAATTTATATGACTACACTAGTTATAACTATAACCATTCAAAAACTTAAAACAACTATTATTCTTTTTCTCTACAAGCCTAGATCCATCTTAAGTCGAGATCTACCAAGACGAATAAAATATTTTTGCACTCTAAAAGAGGTTTGCACCTCAAGAAATTTGATCCCTCTCAGCGCTTGGTATATATGGAGTTAAGATGGATCTAACTTGGTTTATATGAACAAATAAGATTACTACTTTTTAGTTTTACCATAAATACATAAATACATTGAAAGCCAATAACCATGCTAAATGTTATTTATTCCAACTTTGAAGTCTTTTATATTTTACCACTAAACCATTCATAATATACACTATTGTACACTTTCCACGTGATTAACTACAATCATAAACCTAATTTTCCATATGTATATCCTCTATACATGTGTGAAAAGATTATGTGATGTGTCCATGTAGTCTATCTACAACCCTTGCTAGCAGTAATCATGTCACTTCTTTTTTTTTTTTGTGTAAATAAGCATTTGTATTAACAATAGGAGAATATGTTACAAAACTTCTGCTGCTGCAGAATTAAGGGCTGCTTGACAGCACGCCTGGCTAATGGGAATTGAATTGGCCAAAATGGATAATAGGCTCACCACACAGGGCGGCCGCGCCGGTATCAAAACGCCAAATAGGCTCACCACTCAGGGCGGCCAAGAAAGCAACCAAAATTATATCGGGCTCACCATGCAGGGCGGCCAAGAGGTGACGGCATAATAACCAGAAAACCGAGTACAAGATGTGCCACGATTCCAAGAGAAGAGAGCTGAGAACATGGTAATAGGAACTGAGAACATAAAAAATGGAGGGAGAAAGTCCGAGATAGCAAAAGGGAACAATGGCCGCAACCATCAGCGGTGGGTCGGCTTCTGTTTCGACTGGTGGCCGGACCCCTGCTTCGGCAGGTCGCTTCGAGGGACGCCAGAAGTCTCCCTAGTAAAACCCTCGGTATTAACCACGTTCCTCATAAGCTTGATGAGTACAGTGAGCTTTTTGCCAATGGTATCCGCCTGCTGGTCAAGCGAAGATAATTTGAACTCGATACTTTCCACAACGCACATGTGGTCATGCTCCATGGCGTCCATCTGGCGCTTAAGCTTCTGCACTCTTTCATCTTGCTCCTCCTGCGCTTCCAGGACCTTCGCCAACATGGTCTTCATTCTCCAAGCCTCGGCTTGTGTTCTGACAAATTGAGTTGCCCGAGTGTAGGTGGTGCCCGGGTCCTGCAACTAGTTCACCTCCCTCTCCAACTGCTGGTCTGATAACTTAGCTTCCTCTTCCTTCACGCTGCTTTCTAAATCATCCCACTTTCGCTTGTTACGCTGTGAGGTCTGAGTCTCATACATTTCCTGGGCGTGATGAAGGTCCTTTATAGCCGCCTGGTTGCAGCAGCTTTCACCTTTCATGGTGTGGGAGACTACCACGGTGATAACTAGCTCTGTGTTGGTAGAGGGAAAGCTCTTCACCTTGCAATACGATAAAACAATGCTTTCCATATCTGCCAAGGACGTAGTTAAATAACCGGGGGCCCGAAGATGGTTGGATGAGGGAATTAGGAGGGAGGGCCACTTGCCTGTCCTGTCGTGATTATTACCGCGAGAAGAAGGAACGGTGGGATTGGAGAATAATTGCAGATTATTATTACTACCGATCTTTCCCTCGTCCGCAGCCCGCCAAGTAGGCTTTGTCCTACTGTGGTTACGACGCCGAGGATCCAAACAGATCACGGGGCAGTACAAATCCTTATGTCTGCAACCACTGACGGATATGCCTTGTGCCGATTGTCCTTCGGCCTCATCCTTATTTAAGGTGGTATGCTTAATCAGCGTGGTGTCTAGCCGGAGACCGGAGAGCCGTTACCGTTCCGTCGTCGCTTTCTGTCTGGGCGTTGTCCTTACTGGCAAGCTGAAGGCAGGTTCCCTTAAGGTCAGGACACGTGATGTCGTCCCACCAGCTATCCTTCAGATCGTTTGGGTTCTCAATCCCAATGTTTGCCAGGTGGTCTGCCACCGAGTTTCCTTTTCTTCTGATCGCCTGAAAGGTTAGACCTTTCATCTCACGAAGCAAATTGGCTATGTTTTTGGTTGCCTGAGCCATGCGCCAATGCTTCGTGACTCTGCTAGCCGGAGTGCCATGGTAAATTCGCCTGGCTGTTGTAATGGCGACTTCAGAGTCTCCCTTTATGACAATGTTGGCAATCTGGTTCATGTGCAAAATTCTAAGGCCTTTTTCCATCGCAGCGAATTCCATTTCATTGTTGGTGGCTTCGCCCAACGCTTGACTGTAGATATAAAGGATTTCTCCTCTGTGGTTCCTGATGACCCCTCCAATACCTGCTGGACCGGGGTTGCCCCTGGAGGCCCCGTCGAAATTTAATTTAAGAAAGCCTGTCGGGGGCCTGTGCCATCCCTGCTGATCATTTGGAGGTTTGAACTTGCTGCTAACAGTTGGAGCGTTGTTCCCATTTTCCAATTTGAAACTAGCCAGAATGCGCTGGTCCGTGGGCGAGGGATTTGAGTCGGTCGTCCCAGTGCATTTGGCCAAGATTAATTCGTGGATGTTAGCGGATAAGGTAAGCTGCGAGAACTCGAAATTCCTCTGTTCATTTTGAAAAATTCTCTTGTTTCGTTCCTTCCATATAGTCCAAGTTATAAAGCCGGGGATAATTTTCCATATGCTGTTTACTCTGTGATTATTCGAGAAGTCACTTGGCCACTGAGTAATTGTGTCCTGGATGGAATTTATGTTCCTGTTGGATTGTTGCATTATGTTTTCCAGCCATTGCCATATACTATTTGCCCAATTGCAAGAGTTAAACAGGTGATTTATAGTTTCTTCTGCTTTTCTTCACATGGGACAAATTGAAGGGCCTGAGAAGCCTTTTTTCCGAAGATTATCCCATGTGAGGGTTTTTCCTCACATTCGGAGCCAGAGGAAGGTCTTGATTTTGGGCCAAAAGAGGCTATCCCAGATCTTGGTGCTCCAGGGGAGGATTTCCCCTTCCTCATTCTGTTCCAATTGCATTCTGGCTTCTTTTAGGGTGTAGCTACCGTTCCCTTTCATTCCCCATCTGAGCTGGTCTCTGGCTGAAGAAGATCGAATTTTCCTTTTGTTGAGAGTGGATAGGAGGCTCTGAATTTGAGGATTATCAGCTGTGAAGCTGATGGAGTTTGGGGTTTTCCAGATTCTCCACTCTTGCTCGTTGTTTTCCTGGCTCCAATACTGATTAACTCTGTAGTTGCCTGCTGTTTGAACTTCTCTTTTGTAGTTTTCCAAATCGGGTGTTGCGAGGCGAGGAAGCTGCTGCCAAGCATCCTCCAAGAAGAACGTTATTTCTCCATTTCGAATTTCCCAAAAAATATGATCTTGAATAATGTTGCGGTTACGTTTGGCTAGGTTCCATATGGGAGAGCCTCTGGAACCTCCTGATGCCGGATAAGATCCTTCTCGTTGCAGTTGGGAGTGTATTTCTCCTTCCAATGTTTCGCCCAGGGGAGGTGAGGTTCTTTAAGCCATCTCCACCATAATTTCGCTCCGCAGATGTTGTTGGAGGTCAGGGGATCAATAAGGTTGAGGCCACCAAGAGATTTTGATTTGCATAGCTTATTCCAGGCAACCAAGGCCCATTTGTTTTTTTCCACGTTGCCTTTCCATAAGAAGGTCCTTTGGATAGTTCTGATCCTGTGAAGAATGCCCTGGGGGGCAGGCAGGATGGAAAGCAAGTAATGAAGAATGGCCTGCAAGATGGCCTTGGTTAGGACTAGTCTGCCCACAAAGTTTAGGGCTCTGTGAGTCCAGTGTCTGCATTTGTTTTCTAGCTTGGCTAGAGTGCTTTCCCAGTGGTGCTTTTGCCAGGGTTTTGAGGTAAGTGGAGCACCCAGGTATTTGGAGGGAAGAATACTCCTTTTAAATCCCAGAATGCTTGTGAGATGCTTCTGAATTGCAAGGTGTGTATTGAAGACAAAAATATTTGATTTAGCATGATTGATTTCCATACCTTAAGCTTTGCTGAATAGAGTTAGGATGGATTTGTAGGTGAGCGCTTCTTTCACCGTGGGGGTGCCATGCAGCAGGGTATCATCCACGAACTGCTGATGCGTTGTGGCTGGACTAGAATGAAGAGGATGAAGACCTCTGATGCTGCCTTCTTCTTTAGCTTTGTGGATGAGACGACTTAGGCCTTCCATGAGGATCACAAAGAGGAGGGGGTAGAGAGGGTCTCCCTGCCTGATGCCCCTGGAAGGGGTAAAGGTTTCTGAGGGAGAACCATTGACGAGAATGGAAAAGGAGGAGGACTTGATTAGAGCTAGAATCCACTTGTTCCTTTTTTGATCAAATCCGAAAGCTGTTAGAACAACTTCCAAGTAGTTCCAATTTACCTTATCAAAAGCCTTGGAGAGATCGAGCTGCATGAGCATCCCAGCTTTTTTCCTTCTCTGAAGAGTGTGCACCATTTCTTGTGCTAAGAGGATATTGTCTAGGATTTTTCGACCCTCGACATAACCAGACTGTTCTTCTGAGATGAGATTAGGTAGGATGGGCTTGAGCCTGTTAGCGATGACCTTAGAGATGATCTTGTAGATCACATTGCAGAGTGCAATAGGTCTGAACTTCTCAGGGGTGTGGGCATTCTCTTCCTTTGGGATTAAAGCCAAGAAGGTGGAGTTGATGGATTTGAGAATAATGTCTGAGCGTCTGGAGTCTTCAACCACTTCCCAGATTTCTGATTTGATGGTTGGCCAGCAAGCTTTGAAGAAATTGATGGTAAAGCCGTCTGGGCCAGGGGCTTTATCATTAGGCATACTTTTTACTGCTTCCTCCACTTCCTCCATTGATATTTCTTTGAGGAGGGCAAGATTTTGGTCCTTTGTTACCACTTTGGGGATGGATTGCGTTAAAGTGTTAATAGCTTCTGCTCTGTCTATAGGCTATTCTTGAGCAATGTGCTTGAAATGTTCTGTCAGGAGCGAGGAGATTTCCCTGTGATTGTGAAGAGTGTCGCCCGATTCGTTTTTGAGATTGAGAATTTTGTTGGCATTTCTGTAGTCGAGGGTGGACCTGTGGAAGAATTTTGAGTTTTGCTCACCCTCTTTAAGCCATTGCACTCTGGATTTCTATTTCCAGAGTGTTTCTTCTTTAAGGCTTTTGTGATGCCATTGTGTCATTAGATCTTTTTCCATCTCCTTTGATTCCTCAGTAATGTTGCCAGAGGTCCAGCTTTTATGTATTATCTCTAGCTTTCCCTCTAGAATGGATTTTTCCTTGAAAATGTTTCCAAATTCCGTGATATTCCAGTGCTTGATTTTGCTTTTAATATGCTTGAGCTTGCTTTGGAGTTTGAACATTTTGGTACCTTGAACATTCAGTGGTTCATGCCACCATTTCTCTAGGAGTTGAACAAAATTGGGGTGCTGTAACCATAATTTCTCAAAACGAAAAGGCTTATTTCTCGGGGTGCCCAGGAAGGCAGCCTCTAGAGAGATGGGCCAGTGATCCAAACCCCCACTAGGGAGAATATCAGAGTTGACAGTGATGGCCTCGAGAACGATGCTCTCTGAGATGAGGAACCTATCCAGGCGGGAGGCAATCAGGTTCTCGCCTCCCCTTCTGTTATTCCAAGTGAAGGAGCATGAGGAAGGCTGCACATCCACTAGCTTTGCAGTTTCAATGAATTCGGCAAAGGCCCCTGCATCCCTGTTGAGCTTTATTAACCCTCCCTTCTTCTCCAGGAGGGTGGTGATCATGTTGAAGTCTCCGCCCATGATGATTTTTGAGGCATGATATCTAGATTGCAGACTTTTGAGAGAGTTGAGGAAATGGAACTTTTCTTCTAATCTTTGAGGGCCATATACATTAACACAGAGATAAGTTTTAGAGTTACCTGTGATTTGAATCTCTGTGGCTATGTAGGCATGAGTGGCTTCTGAGGCAAGTACGCTGATAGCTCTTGTGTCCCAAAAGGTGGTGATGCCTCCTTCCTAACCTTGACTGGCAACTTCAATGAAGTCGAGAGGCTTACCTACTTTTTGACTGATGTTTTTTATGAGAGAGGAAGAGAATTTTGTTTCTTGAATAAACATCATGTCCGACTTTTCTATTTGGAACTTCCTGATGAGAAGTCGTTGTTTTGCTTGGCTGTTGAGCCCTCTTGCATTCCATGAAATTACTTTCATTGGTAACTAGGTTTAAAGATGATAGGACGGGAAGGCTTCTAGGGCCTTCATTTTACCTGAGTTCAGCATTAGGATCCCTAAGTCATGAAGAACCTCTCCAGTCGTCCTCCTTCCCCTTTTCTTTCTTGGTTTAAAGACAGCTGGGTTGAGGGAGATGATATTGGAGTGGTTACTTGTTCCTGTTGCTATTCCCAATTTCCTATTTTGCCTGGCCAATTCAGCCCTTTATCTTGCAATGAAGAGTTCGCCGATCTGTTTTAGTTCTTCTTCTGGAACATTTTCAATGCCTTGAGCCTTCCAGTTCTCCTCTAGAGCTGGTAAGTTAACCCCTGCTTTTTTTAGAGCTTCGTTTAGTTCCTATTCATCGTTGCCCCCATCACTGTAGAACATCTCCGTATCTTCGTCTTGGGTGCTTTCCTGTTCTTGTCTATTATCTCTGGGACTGTGTGGGTTTTCACCCTGTTCCTTCCTGTTGTTTTCTTGCTGGTTCTCTTGTCCCTTTGTGTTCCTCTCTACTACCCTGACCTCTTCTGTTTCTGTGTCTGTTTCCAGAACCCTGAAGGGGTTGAGGATGGCGCTTGGGACGACCCCTGTTCTATTAGGTCTTCTTCGATTGGCTCTCTGCCTGATTTTCGGTTTGGTGAATGTCTCTTTATTCTGCACCTCGGACTGGGGTTTTCTTGCTTCTTCTGTTCTATTAAGAGGGCAGTCTCTTACTAGATGCCCGTGTTTGTGACATTTTCTGCAGCGAAATGGGATTTGTTCGTAGTCAATGGCCTAAAAATAGTCTTCGTCCTGAAACTCCAACCAAATACCTTCATGCAGGGCTCCAGATACGTCCAGTTCCACATAGATTCTGGCACATGAAGTGTATCTGCGTTGAATAGTTGCTTCAGAAGCTTTGACAAAGGTGCCTAGCTTATCTCCTATTTGCTTGAGAGTAGTTAAACCCCAATAATCTACGGGGAGGGAGAAAAGACGGATCCAAACAGGAACCTGTGTGAAGGTTTCGTTTTCAGGGACAAAGTTGGGCCTCCAAGGTCTCATATAGAGACCCGCTGAAGAAAAAAAATATGGACCTCCTTCGAACACCCTATCTTTATCTTCTAGGTTTGTAAAGACAACTGTGAAAAAACCTTTAGCTCCTAGGTGCAAATTAATGTCACCTTTGGGTCTCCAGTGCTGTTTGATCCATTGGCATAGGGCACACTCTGTTGGCCACAGCCCCATAAATTTGCATATGACCGCATGCTCCGACATGTGCTCCCTGTGAGCTTGTATCTCCGGGTCTGTACAGATCACTCTGAGAGCTTCTTTCTTTTTAGGCTTACAGGCTCCCTGTGGGGCGTTGTTGGTGCCTAAGATGATGGGTGATTCCCCTTATTTTCCTTCTCGTGTCCTCCCTTGCTTCTCTTTCTCGTTTTCATCAGTGGTCTGGGTCTGCTTTGGGCCCTCATCTTGAGTATTCGCAGCAACCCCGAGGGGGCTGTTTTCTGTTTCCTTATCCTTTTGTTTGGAACCCCCTCCATGTTCTGCTGTCATTTTCTGCTCCTTGTCTTTTCTGGAGCTTCCTGGGTTTCTGCTTTCTCCGTAACCTGAGATTTTTAACCCTTCATTTCTTGTCTGCTTGTGCATTACAATATTCTTGAACGATGGGGTCCCTGTGGACCCCCCGCTGAGCATTTGTCAGGTCAGTCCTCTTCCCCTGCAGTGGAGATCAGCCTGTCTGATGAACTACGCTGCCAGAGCAGGCTCTGGAATGGCAGAGAAGGGTGTTAAACCCTAGAGCAGAGGTTGCAACTGATTATCGCCAGAGCGTTTTTTCAAAGTTCACCGTTTTTACGTTGCTAATGGTTCCAGTAATCATGTCACTTCACTTGAGGTTTGGACTTCTTAATGCTTAAATGAATTATATATACTTTACATATAAAAGTAAACTCTCTTCCTTCCCTCTTTCTCTTCTCTCTCTCTCTCAAGATTTCTATCTCTGTTTTTTTCCCACCTCCCTTTATATCCCCCCATTTCTCTCTATCTCTCTCTCTTCCACTTCTCTCCCTCTCCCTCTCCCTCTTCTCTCCTTATCTCTCTCTTCCCTCCTCTCCTCTCTCCATCACTCTCTCTCCATATCTCCCTTGTCACTCCCTTTCTCTCCCCAACTCAATCTATTTATGTCTTTTTTCTTCCCTCCCTCTCCCCACCTTTCAACTCAATCTCTCCCTCCCTCCCTTCCTCTCTCCTTCTCTCTCTCTAGTGGCAAGGATAGAGGGTTTAAATATATCTAAAAAGTAATTATAACATTTTTTTTCTTTATATAGATTTCATTAAAAATATGTTATAACATTAAATTATTTTGATTGTGAAATGAGTTATGGTTTTTGGGTATCTGGTATTAATAAGACATGGTATTGACCCATGGTATCCTATTTACAAATCGATAATATCCATGGTAAAGTGGAGGTAAATATATGTGATTAACAATCTTGTTATATTGTAATTTTATTGTAAGTATTAAGTTTTTACATGATTATTAATTAAATTTAAATATGGTTATTGGACATCTAGTATTGATAAGCCATGATATTGGCCCATGGTATTGTAAGAAATCCTATTTAGAAGTTAATAATATCCATGATAAAATGGGAGTGAATATGCATGGTTAAAAATCTTGCTATATTGTAGGTTTATTGTAAGTAATAATTTTTTATGTGTTATTAATTAAATTTAAATCTGGTTACAAAACAATTATTTTTAATATATATGGATTTTAATTTTTATATTTTGCATTACATTTTACATTATGTTTCCATTATATATTTTTCATTTTAGCTTTTATATTATATTTTACATTCATATATTTTTAATTTTAATATGAAATTGACACTTAATTTTGTTTTGTGTTTTTTCCCTATATTTATTTTTCTTGACTTTTAATAATTGTTGACAAACTTACATTACATTACCTACTTAAAATACACACATCTCTCCTATACTGTGTTGTAGAATGCCTCTCGGTGCAATAAAATTGAAATAATATTTGTAGGGGTGTAGGAGGGTGAGGGTTATAATTAATCCCAAAGGGAAAGTAGTCATTAAGTACTCTTAGGGGCTTTGGAAATAAGACCAATAATCAAGTGGAAATGTATGGCCTCTTTCTAGCACTGATATAGGCCAAATATATGAAAAATATCTGAGATTTTAATCTTGAGAGACTCTCTCATCACCATCCAACATCTGTACAAAGGTTGAGTCTCATAGAGATAACCACCTCAGAATTCTTCTCCAAATAATTGAATATACTCTAGAACAATTTATTTTGAAGTCTTTATTTCATCTCCTTGAGGGAAAAATGTAGAAGTTGATCAATAGGCTACTCTGGCCTGCTTCCTAAAAATGGGCCAAGTCAAAATAAATGACTCAATGGGATGGAGAAATATTCCTTAGGCTTAATGAGTATACAAAGATCTAATATGTCAAGATCACTAAATTACAATCCTCGTAGCATTATAAAGGAAAAATTTATATTTTGTATACAAATGGAGGGGCATATTATTTTAGGTGTTGTGGCTCGAGGAGCGAGCATGTCCCATGTATTGGAACCCATCCCATTAAATGTGCATGGATGGCATAGTCAACCTCAATCTAATGTAACACCTAGATTGCATATTATTACTCCTTCACAGTTGTGCTCAATTACATTTACAACGAATCTTCCTATTCAATTGCTCTTAAGGATGTTTTGTGCATGCTTATTCCAGAAAAATTGTAGGGTTCACTTCTCTTAGTGATAATTTATTTATTAATTAGCTCTCAGATTCTAATGGCAATGTAAATTCCTACAATATCATATCAGGGGATCGAAAGGTCTCATAGTTTGTGTAGGGAAGAAATTTCTTTTGGGCTTGTGTTTACTTTAGTGGCTAGGAAGTCCAACCTCATGGGCATCTTGTCTGGTAGGTATGTTCTATTGACCTTAACTCTATTATTCTCAGGTCTCTATCATTTTTTTGTGACTGCGACAATGACCCTACAAATGTTTTTTCCTATGTCAATTTTGGAGCCAACAATAACTATTGTTTCAAGCCCCCTTGAGTAGTCATGTTGTTTGATTTTTTTATCTATATGTTTTCTCCTAGTGTCACATCCTCCTAAGTCAATGTTTCTTAAGCATCGTCACTTAACCATTAGAAGCACTTGAGTTAGTTAGTCCATAGTTAGGTGAACTCATGATATTTATTGACTTATAAACATGCCTTATTGCCATACCCACACTCAAAATACACTCAAAAGTATGAAAAAGAAAAAAAATCAAGAAAAATCACACTCCAAGTTAGTGAAGACATGCGCTCAACTTGAGGGCACTTCTTCAGGTCAAAGAAGTGCGCCTTCCTGGAGTGCACTCATTCTGGGTGAAAACGTGCATCCTCCATTAGCACACTCCTTTGTGACAAAGACATGTGCCCTTTTTATATGCATGCATGTGCCATATTGTTCCATGTGGGTGCACTCCTAGAAAATACAAACCCACTTAAATTCTATAACTAACCCTCTCATGCGATGACAAGTGGAGTTCATGCATGAATTAATTTTACATGTTGAATTATTTAAATCAACTCAGTTAATCATTCTTCTTGCATAATCATTCCATTTGATTTGAGCACATAGCTCGGAATTAAGAGTCTCTTTAACAACCAATGCAACAAGTAAGTTTTTCATGTCAAAGTTTTCCATTGCATTTCATGATTTCACTGCCAAATATTGCTTTTCGTGCTATCGATCCTTTGTTTTTTAGTTTGTTTTCTCGCATTTATGTTGAATATTCATGTTGCAAGTGTTAATATGTTATCACATGAAAAAACTCTTCACATTTTTGAAACCCTTTATCTTCCAACTTAAATGTGACATCACCTATAAAGACTTGTGGATATATCTTTCCCTAATATTGGCATCAAACCTTGTTGTTCAAACTCTTTTATGATCTTCCAATAGGTAGAGCACAATTCTTGAGCTCGAAGCTCGATCAACCTTAAAAATTGTGCAATGTTTGATCGAGTTTTCCTCTAGAGTGCACTTCTTCACCATGAATAACCATGCCCTCTCTTGAGCGCATGGGCACATGATGAAGATATGAAGCATTTTTCTTTAGCCCTTTGGCATGAGATAGTGTTCCCTCCTTTTCCTTGACAGCACGGGCACATTGTGAAGGCTTGCAAAATTTTCAACCCATTCCTTCATCCCTTTTGATTGTGACAGTGCACCCTCCCTATCTCCTTGAGTGCATGGGCACATAGGGATGACCTGGAGGCCTATCATTCCACCCCTTCGATCCTTTGGGGTGCTCCAATGCACCCTAGATGATTTTTTTAAATTTCTTGAGTGGATGATCACACTACAAAGCTATGAATGACCCTACATGCCCCTTTGTGCTTTGAAAGTGCACCTTCCTAGTTTACTTGCTCATTTTTCTCATGCATGCAAGTTGTTTTGCAATGTTGTTCATAGTTTTTCATGTTATTTCATTTGTGATGGCTCTTTGTATGTGATTTACAAACATTACTGCATAAATAGGTTGTTTTAAGCTAATATTGTCACTATGAGTGTGTTTCCCTAAATAGGTGTTCCTGCAACAAGTATTACCACCTTGTCATCATCTGTTGGATCCATGCTGCCTTGCAAAGTAACCCCCAAAGAACCTTCATACTCAAGTGCTAATGAACATGTATAATTTAGAAAACCATATATTCCCATATATGTAGATACATAGTGGTTTATTGATAAAGATGCTTTGATCACATGGATCAATATTTACAACACATTCATGTAGGAAAGGTTTGTCGAGGACTTAGAAGATCTACATGCAGAGATCAAAATCAAGAAGTATACAATGCACATGATCACATGTGAATTCCCAGTCATGCCATGTGCATAAGTAATTTAATGAATCATTACACATATAGATTACTCTCACCTTATGCTACACAGTGAGAGTTGTGGTGAACTCACCACTTATTTTGGTGAAGACATGCAGACATCTTATAAGATGCTCAAGCCCAATGAATATGAAAATGACAACTTCTACATGAGATGGGATACCCTCGACACAGGCGATGTTATCAAATCATGGTGTCAAGAGACTACCAAGTTTCGCCATTGCCTATCCGTAGCCTATCTAACAACAACCCTAAAAAATGTATATCAGTACTTAACAATCACGTATTGTCAGTTGTATGGGTGTAAGAATGCTAAGGTGTTCAAAGAGAATTGGATGTGACCCATGGGAGAAATTTCAATTGGGCTGATATCTTGTAATTTGAGTCGCAACATCAGGTGGGGTAGGCTAAGGCATCTTTATAAGCAAACTAGGCATGAGAATTCTATATGTATGCATTTCTCTTAGATGGAATCTGCACATAATATGCGTTCTTGGAAATGAACTAGATCTCAACCCCTAAGGAGAAGTTACTATTTTACTTTCATTGCAGATTGTTATTAGGAGCAAGCTTTAGAGGCGTATATGAAAAATTGGGTGAACACTTATTTGTAGTTATATTTCAATTATATTTGAGATCGATCCTCCTTGAATGACCAATCAGGTAAAGGAGTCAATTTGAGATATTACAGAATGGTTTTTAGGTCCTAAGAATACATACATTAGGTGATTTGGTTGTCATATACCTCCTCATCTTATGCTGCCATATGTGACCAACAAGGTGGTTATTGTATCTTTATAGACAATTGTAGGCTAGGGAATTGTACCAAAGCATCTAAGTAAGGTTTTGATTTAATTGGACGACCAATGTATTAAACCTTTTAACATTTGTAAATTCTAAGTATTTCTGAGAAAACTAAAGGGTTGATTTTCATTCCTGACAAAAATAATCTTTCAATTGATTTGAAAAATAGAAATTAAGAAGGTACATAATTGTTAAACATTCATATTGAATATCTAATTTATCATATACAATAGATGTGTGTAGAATATTTCGACATCCAAAAAATACATATCCAAGAGATGGTACAAGGCAACAATTAAAAGATTTAGAAGGATTAACTAAGACAAACTGTTCATTTAATTAATCTCTTTTAATAATTATAAATTTGCATGGTATTTCAGGGAGATTGACATTCAATCTAGCCTTACCCAAACGCTTATGTTACCTTGAACATGTGAAAGAATAAATATGAAAAACATAATTGAATAACAAGGAAAACTCACATAGATACACAAGTTGTTTAGAATGAATCCATAATCCTTCAATTATCTTCAGAAATAACTTAGAACATTACAGTCATGTCACTTATTCATCACAAGGGTTCAACCCTATGCTATTCGAATTACAAAATATTTATGGAGTCTAAATTAAAATATCTAAATCTCAAAATAAAATTTATTACAAACTCAAATGTTATCCAAAAATAATTTGGATATTTACAAAAATAGAATAGAAAAATAGCTATTCTAAATTGATTTGAAGACTCAACATACATTTTGAGGTTGTTGTTTGATGACAGCTACTTGAAATTGAATTTTCTGTTTGCTTCCCCTGCTATTCTGCTTTTTGCTCATGTTTTTCTATCTTCTGGTCACTAAAATTTTTCATTCTATTCTATTCGATGAGCTCAAATAATATATCTTGTCTTTTATCATCTCGAATAGAAAATTTGGTTGACTTCTTTTATGACTCATCAACTTCTTTATACTTTTCAAAAGTAGGCCTGGTTAATAATAAATCATGAATTTCATGTTTAATAAACAAATCATATTCTAGGCCCTCCATGAGAGTTTTTCTAGTGATTATCCCTTTGACTTTGGCAAATTTAGTTTTATTTGCTTCTATCTCATGTAACCTATGCTAATAATTTTCTACTGGGATCAATTGGCAACTAGAATCTCACAGACCTGGGAATCCTTTTCGGTGCAAAGAATTAAACTTTCTATGGAAATTCTTGATCTGCACTTCTATGTTTTGGTAATTATTCTCCAGCTGTAACATTAGATTTCTTATTGTTAAAATTTTTCTTTCTTTTAGGACTACTTCATTCATATCTTTAATTCCAAATTATTCAAGTTCTTCCTTTGTTTTGCAATGTAGGATTTTGATTATCCTAGTAGCTTCTCCTGGTTTATGATCTAGATCTTCTTTAATCATTGTTACTGCTACCTTTGACCTATGAAATAAATCTTCTTTCACAAAAATAATTTCAATTGATGGCCATAATTCAGTCAAAGATACATTGATATCAATCCATATTTTATCTTTGGATTGAGATAAAGTCTGTGCAATCAATGATTCATTTTCATATATTTTTAATTGCTTGGTAAATTTGAAATTTTTCTGTATTTTGGCCAAATATACATTATTAGTTTTAATTTTATTGTCTTTAATCTTCTAAAATTGCACTCTAAGCTTCTCAATTTCCATATCCTTTAAAGATAGATCTCCCATGGCTTTTGAAAAATTATGTATTGAGTTTTGACCAATGGGTGTTGGGCATGGAATCCCCCCACAACATGTTTTGGGGCTCAAAGCACAAGTTTTGAGTTGATATGGTTGTAAATCTGCATGAATTGTGGGCGCAAAATGGATGTTAGAGTCATAGAGTTGTCTGCTCTAAGTTTTGAATGTAATGTCAGCCTACCCATGGTCCACGGACCATGGGATTGTATAAATAGAGTGAGGATTTAAGTTGTAAAGACACCATCGAATAGAGGATGGGCATGAAGAGTCTTAGAGAGTAAGTAAAAGTGCAAAGTGCGTCTTGGGTCGTATAGTAGGAAAAGGCTCTGCAGCTAAGTGTGTAGAGGCCTAGAAGAGTCTGCAGCTGAGTGCGTGGACCCCTGCAGTTGAGTGCACAAGGAAGAGTTGAGTCTGTAACTGGAGAAGAGATTAATAATGAATGATTTTGTTACCAATTCTGTGTATTTGTTATGAGTTATTATATGTGTGATATCATTTGCGAATATACTATTTCTTTATTGCACACTCTTGTATGAATTATGAATATTGTTAAGTATAACTGAAAGCATACATATAAGCTAAGTTAACCAATTAATATTAGATTACTAGTAAGGACTTGGGTAATAACACTGTTCGACCCCTGAGTAGTGTTGCATGAAGGCAACATATTAGGCTGCGAGGCTCGGGTAAGTGCGTGTAGCGGCGTGCATGCAAGGTTGAATCGCGAACCACTTACACTCATCAGACATCTCTAGCATGCGGAAACCTAGTTCTAGCCCCCTCCCATACTACTTTGAGTGAGACCTTGGTCCGCACTCCATAGACTATTGCTGAAAGGGCCATTAGTACCAGGTTTTGTTTGGCTAAATCACCTCTAAACCTAGGTCAGGTCCCAACCAACCAACAAATGGTTATGTTGCGAGGACCGGGATTTGCATAAGGGATGTCTGATGTCATGGCACTGGAATCTGACAAACAAAGAAATTGAAAAGTGGCTGGACAGAAAGATTCATGAGTTTGCGGTGCAGGAAAATAAGAATCTACGATTATCAAAGGAACAGTGGTTAGAGTGCTACGTGTATACAGAAATCCATGAAATTTTCTTTACATCTATCCCCTCTGAGTTGTACGAATGGATCATGAAGCTAGCGGATAGTTAGGGAAGGTGTAGGCTCGACAAACCAATCGTGTGGACTCCAGAGTTGGTGTACAGACTAGAAGCTTCAGAAGATAAGATCATGCATGCTGTGGACCATTGGCTCGATCAAATCATAGGAGGGTTTATCACCGAGTTCATGGTAGATACATCAGTGAACTATAGCAAGGCAGAATGACGCTTCCTCAAAGGGTTGTGAGGTAAGTATATTAAATCTTTGAACACTTAATGTTACTATGTGAAAAGTGGGTTATGCGAATAAATTGATGTTTGGGGCTACGCATAGTGGGAGGATCTATAGAAATGAAGGTAGCACAGAGATAGAAAATAGCCCCTTGATTTTGCCTCCATGGGAAAGCGAGGAAGAGCTCGCAAAAGTTTCACCAAGAAGCGCGGTCAGTCCGATAAGGCAGCACATTCCTGCATACCACCCCCACCTACATCGCCACTAGTTTCACCATCATCACTTCCATCTCTGCCCACACCACCTCCACCACCACCACAGTTCCATATGGTGAGCGCAATAAAATTGTCGGTATTCCGGGGAGTAGGGAATGAAGATCCGGACCAATTTTGGTTCATGGTAAAGGCTGTTTGGGTAGCGCAAGGAGTCACAGATGACAACATAAAGAAGGAAAAACTGGTAAGCACGTTGCAGGACCATGCACTGATGTGGTACATTAAGCACTCTAACAACAATCCAAATGTAGGGATCGCAGATATCCAAGCTGCGCTGAACAAGGAATTTAGCAGGCCAAAATTGGAGACACAGTCGATTATTGGGTTTAAGGAAATTCCGATGCTTCTAGGAGAGACCCCCTGGGAATTGGATTAGAGACTGAAGGGAATGATTTTCGAAGCCAACATGATCTTGATAGATGGGCAGCACTACGCATGGTTTGTAGCATCACTAACGCTGCATCTAGGAATGGTGTTGTCGCAACAGAAGTTATCTACCTAGGCCGAAGCATTGGAGATTTCAACGAAACTGCATGAGACCCCAATGCAAGATGCTAGCATGGGAGTCCAGCAAATCCATGCGCAACTGAAGAATTTGTGTCTGGAAATGCAGATTTTAAAATAGGATAGGACAACTCTCCTAGAGCTGCGCGAGGAGGTATGCTGCGTAAAATGCAAGGGATAGGGACATGACAAGGAGCAATGTCTAGTATTCGCAAATTACTTGGCTGGAGGAGGACCAATTCCATTGAGACCAAAGGCATAAGCAAGACTGAGTGCAGTGCCTGCATTATGGTGCATAATTTTTCAGATAGGAGGAAAACATACTATGGATAATTGTCATTTATTATAGAAGTATACGCAGACATCCCAGCAATCGTTTTGTAATTTATAAAGATCGGTAGGCCATGATGAGTGCACCTGAAGAAGCTATGAACTAATGTTGGATTGGACCCCTACATACAGGGTGCAGACTGAAACCCAAGCCCTCAATCAAAATGCACGGATGGCGTGCGTTAGGACCCAGAATTGACCAATTTTGACCTTATATTTTTGCCATAATACTATCCTTTTCAGTCACAAGTTATAAGCTTTGATTACACAATGACTTAATCACCCCAAGGTACGAAGTAACTTTCCACATATCTATATGTTTAGTTGTTCATTGCATATTCGTGAGTATCTTTATATTTATCTTTAGAAAAGCTGACTAAGTTGCCAAGTAATTGTCTTAAGCCCGCAGGAATTATAACTTATAGTTGCTGTAACACCAGAAAGAACAACTACGCAGTTGCTGCAACACCAGAAACAACAACTACGTAGTTGTTGCAACACCAGAAGAAGCAACTACGCAGTTGCTACAGTCAGCAACAACAACCATCTAAAGCGGGCTATTTTGCAACAGCTGGGAATAACAAACGGCAACTATCTGAAGAACGCTGATGTGGCATGATCAAGCAGCTGTTTAAAGTGGGTAAAACACAGTTACCATGGCTTAAACAGGAATAGCATGGGGAAACGGCAAAGGAAAGCGAGAATCCCAAGAAGACAGTCGAAGTTGGTTACCAGCTGTGTAACAGCTAGAACCTAAGAAAGAATATATTATTATACTGTTGTAACAACATTCTGTAATTCTTATTTTTGATAGAACGGGTTAACCGAATGAACTATAACAATCTATTGTAATAGATGTCTCCTCTATAAAGAGGAGACATCTACATTAGACAGGTGGGGATGGTCTGTAAGTGAAATTTTGAGAGACATCATCAAGTCTGAACTTTATTGTATTTGAATCTTTTGGCAGATGAATAGAAGATCGTTCTGAGCACTTAAGCTAGCCTTTGTGTTCTGGGGAATCTTGTGAGAGGGACTGGGCCCACCTTCCTCACAAGATTCACCCATTTACTTTTCCGTCAAGTGTGTAAGTGTGTGATAGTTTCTTTTTGCTGATACTCTGTTTGGATTCTGTAGCATTACCTCTTGTAATTCTGTTTTGCTAGCACTCTGTTTTATTAATTGTTTGAAGTTATGCAAGTGTGTTTCACCGGTGAATTCGAGTGCAGTGTGTATTAGCAATCTGATTTCAGGGGCAGGTGCTGAACGTCCTCACCTAGAGGATAGGGTCTTGATCCTCTGCCAACAGAGCATCTATCTCTTTGCTATCCAGATTTGTAATCTTAATTAATTACTTTTATTTTATCAGTACTGTGATAACTTAGCGTAAGAATTACGTATACCACAACTCTTAATGCTTTTAGAATTAAAGTACATACAGTATGCGGTAGCCTTTGGAATAAAAAGACTTTCCCAGGTTGACAATTAATGTGGTACTTGATTGTTTAATTAATAAACAATTCAACTAGCCAACATTTTGGCGCCGTTGCCGGGGAAGGCAACTAAAGATTTCTAAAGGCATTAATGATTTCTTTGTGAAAATAACAGGTGCATGAGAGGACGCAAGAAACCTAATTTCACAGGCAGTAAGGGAGGAAGAAAGACTTTTATTGACGAAATCATCTCAAAGGCTGAAACATCACAGAGGACGAGTTCCTGGAGACCTCAAATCCAGTACTCCTCACAAACGGATCGACAGACGGAGGAAGTATTGGGACCTGAAAGGAAGCTGGAAGTACTGGAATACACTGAGGAACTGGTAGAAGAACCTGAAGAAACATAATATACAGAAGATAAAGTAAGTGATTCAGGAGAAAGACCAATGGAGGATAACATAACAGAAGGAAGGGGGGAGAACTCACTCTCTACCCTGGAATTCCCCATTGGGGACCTCCCGAGAGGAACAACCCCTATGAAGAACATTCCCCTCTCAGCGTTACCCAACTTCCATGGGTTATCCTCTGAAGACTCGGATGAATTCCTCTTTGAATTCGATATATTATGCAGAAGTTATGATTATATGAGTCCTAATCAGAAACTAAAACTGTTTCTAGCAACACTAAAAGGGAACACGTTGAGGTGGTTCATGAGCTTGGGAGCTCAGGCAATCACCACCTGGGACCAGATGAAAGAGGGATTCCTGGCCAAATATCAAGATTACTGTCGAACAAGAGAAAGGAAGGAAGAACTGTTTAAGATGGTTCAGAAGGAGGACGAGAGTTTAGAAGATTTTGTGGAAAGACTGCAGTATAATCTGCAGAGGTCTGACCACCCCAATATGAGTAAAGATATTCTGAAAACCATATTGCTGAAAGGGGTAAGAGATGACTGCTTGGACATGTTGAACATGCTGGGAAAAGGGGACATTTCCAAAGAACCATTTGATCAAATTATCAATCTCTGCATGAGGTGCTCAAGAGGAGTGGGGAACAGATCAAAGAGCAGGGATAATGTGTATTCAAGAGTTCAGAAGTCAGCCAGTGGAGGAGCAACAAGAGCCGAAATAGGTAACTTATTGGAAAAATTTAAAATTGAAATGCTAAGTTCCTTTGCTTCACAAATCGATGCTCTGCAGGTTAAGAAGAAACAGGCGGAAGCAGAAGCTGCTTTAGCTATTTTCTGTTCTAAATGCAGAGGAAAACACCCACTCAGGGAATGCCCACTGGATAAGACACCTATCTGCACAATCTGCGAAAAGGACCATGAAACCCAGCAATGCCCCTCTCTTCCTGGAATCAAAGCAGCATTGCAGACAACCGAAGAAGAGGCTGAAGTAGTGTACCTGATGAAACAGAGGAGGCAATGGCCACAAAGACAAGGTATGAGCTCTAACATAACATTCAGTCGTTGGAATAATAATTCTCCTTTTCAAACAAACTACCCACCCATGAACGAAATGCAGTACCCACCCTTTAATACAATGAATTTTCCACTTATGCAGCAACCAAATCTCCCTTTTCCTGATCCTACTATATGGAATCCGTGGGCCCCCCAACAACCGTATTTTAATCAATGGAACCCAAATTTGGTAGCCCAATAGATACCATTTCCTCAACAACAACAGTCTCTTTCCTTACCATCCAATACTTCACAGAATAACCAAGCAATGAGACCGCAACTACCTGTGCAACCTAACCCCAATCCAAACAATAATAAAGCCTTGCAGGTAATCGACATTCAAAGTCAACCTGCCCTCCCTATGCAATGTAATGATATCCATTTACGCTCTGGGAGAATAGTTGAACCCATCATAGATGACATTACTGACTCTGAGAAAGAAGAAACTAGGAAGGAAAAGTCATCCAATAAAGATACTGAAATTCTTGAATCATCTCCTAACAAGACTGTCCAAACAGCTGAACCACCCTTCCCTGAAAGATTGACTCTGAGTAAAATGTTTGAGCCACCAGCTTTTAATCTTTTAG
>APFE031170700.1:8571-22333 GCA_000404065.3 Pinus taeda | reverse complement strand
TTTGTTTCCCGGACACTCCCTAACACTCCTCAACATCCACTGACATTGTCTACCATGTGGTAGCACACCTTTTCATTCCTTCACATGCCCTATCACTCATTAACTATTATGCCCTCACAACTACCCTTACTTTTTTTAGACTTGGGAACCCAACCAAATCCTGCCTCGAATACAACAACTTAACCAAGTTATAGTTACTACAACTAGAATATGCCTTGTTCACCTAAGAACTGCCTAAAACACATCTTAGGCTACTCATATCCAATCTCAACTCATCCTAGTTGACATGTTACCAAGTCAAGTGGCACATCCAACCTTGACCATAAAACAACTAAGCAACATTGTATACATCTTGACATGCCATAGCACCTGGCACATCTAATAATACCTTAGCCCTATGTTGCATGTGTTAGCATCCCCTACATTTCTTGGCATGCTTTGCACTACCTAGCACACCCTAGCATTCCCTAGCACACCCTAGCACTCCCTGACATGCCCTGGAACTCTATCATGCCTTGGAATTACCTAGCATATAACCTTATCACTCCCTCCTTAGAACACTTGGAACTCATTCGCACTCCCTATCACACACTCTTATCTATCCATTTCCATGCATTTTGAGCTACTTCTCCCTTGTGTTTATGTGGCACTCCCTAAAATTTGCTGGCACGCATTGGCACAGCCTCGAACATAACACATCTTGGCATGTTGTCTTGGCACTACCTAACATATCTTGTCACTCCCTCCTTACCACACTTAGAACTCACTAACATTCCATGCCACACCCTGTTATTCATTCACTTCCATGTATTTGAAACTAGTGATCTCTTTTGTTTCCTTGGCACTTCATAACACTTTGTGGCATGCATTAGCACACCCTAGCACCTGGCACATCTTGGTATGTTTTCCTGCCCTCTAGCATGCCTTAGCACTACCTACCATACCTTGTTACTCCCTCAGCACACTTGTATCTCACTGACACTTCCTGTCACAAACTCTTATTTCTTCATTTGCATGCATTAATTTGAACTAGTGCTCCCTTGTGTTTCCTTAGCACTCCCTAACACTTCCTAGCACATGTTGGCACACCATGGCACCTGGCACATCTTGGTTGCATGTCTCCCTAGCAATCTAGCATAACTTAGTGCAACCTAGCATACCATGTCATTCTCTCCTTAGTAGACTTGGAACTCATTGATACTTCATATCACACACTCTTATTCATTATTTTCCATGGATTTTGACCTTGGTCTCCCTTATGTTTCCCTAACACTTCCTAACACTCCTTAACATGTATTGGCACACCTTGGCGCTTACAGGCACATCTTGGTATGCTTCCCTAGGACTCTAGCATGCCTTGGAACTGCATATAATATTTTGCCACTCCCTCCTTAGCACACCTAGAACTCGCTACCACTTCATTTCCATGCATTTGAAACTAGTATTCCCTTGTGTTTCCTTGGCACTTGGCCCTAACACTCCCTAGCATGCATTTGCACCACATCTTTGCACCTGACACATCTTGGCATTCCTTAGTAGTTGGCTTGTCTTAGCATGCACAACATGCCTTGGAATTTTCTAGCATGTGTTAGTGCTTCCTAGCATTCCCTGGCACATCTTCAGACTCCCTAATTTCCATGCCCTCATAAATATCTTTACTATTTTTGCGATTTGGGAACCCAACCAAGTCATTGGCAAAACAATGTTGTGCACAACCCAAAGTCTCCCTTTGTCTGAAACTACTTTGACCAATCCCTTATAATTGTAACCATAGGCTTTCCTCCTACAATTCATATTCTAACCTTCTCCTAACACACTTTGTCCTTGAGACACCTAGAAATCATTGACACTCCATAGCACACACACTTATTTATTCATTTCCATGTATTTTGACCTAGTTCTCCCTTGTGATTCCCTAACACTTTCTATCATTCCTCAACATGCATTGGCAATGCTTGACATGCGTTAGCATGCCTTTTCATTCCTTGGCATTCCCTCACACTCCTTAGGTACAATGCCCTCACAATTACCCTTACTTTTTTTGGATCTTGGGAACCCAACCAAGTCTTGCCTCGACTACAACAACTTGACCAAGTTACAGTTACTACAACTAGACTATGCCCTGTTCACCTAAGAACTGACTATAACTCATCTTATGCTACTCATGTATAATTTCAACTTATACAACTTAACAAGTTACAAGTTACCATGTCAAGGCTCACTTCCAACTATGGCCATAGGACAACTGAGCAACATAGTTTACATCTTGAGATGCCATAGCACCTGGCACATATAACAATCCCTTGGCACAATGTGGCATGTGTTAGCACCCCCTACATTCCTTGGCATGCTTTGGCACTGCCTATTACTCGACATGCCCTGGAAATCTAGCATGCCTTAGCACTGCCTAGAATATAACCTTATCACTCCCTCCTTAACACACCTGAAACTCACTAACACTCCTTATCGCACACTCTTATTCATTCATTTCCATGCATTTTGAGCTAGTTCCCCCTTATGTTTCCATGGCACTCCCTACCAATCCCTAACACCTAACACAAATGCCAATTTTCTTATTCTTGGCTATGGTGTTCTTATTTTATACATGTGACCCTTGACTATGACATGAAATCCTCCAAAATCTTCTTAAAGGATGGGAGCTCCTCTTCATGCATGAATCTAGTGGAATGTGACAAGTTAGCCAAAATTCATCCAAATATGTAATTTGTGAAGTGGGAAATGCGAAAGGTACCCTCGGTGGAAAAACATGCATAAATATTTATGACCAGGTGCCCTAAATGTGAGATGTTTTCCACTTGTCAATTGTTCCTCTTGTTGATGATGAAACTGACACCCTAGTTGTGCAAGGCTCACAAAGTGTCACTGTGTGTCAACACAAGGTTGTTTCCATTGTCACCTCAGCAATGAATCCTCTCAGTTTGGATTAATTGTTGAATGTTAGGGGTGTCCCAAAGCACAAATTTATGGTGTATTTTATGTGACTAGATCACTAACATTGAAAACCATAGTTACATTGGATGGTTTAACATCTTGATGATCCCTGTCCTATTGACCACAACTTTTGTATTCATTATTTCTTTCATCACAACACCTCCAGTAGATATTGATGGTGTTCATGAGCCTATTTCTAGTTGTGATAAGGGGATTAGGGGCTGCCTTATCACAACCCATAACCCTAATGTGTTTAATTGCTTAGCCAAGGGGGGCCAAGGGTGTATTTGTAGGAAAATTGGGACCAAATTTAGGGTTTCATAACATTAGGAAAATTCAAATGGCATGACCAAAAAGGTTGTGGGTGGGTATGCTATGGTGCATTGAACGGGGCATGGGGATGCAATGGTACCATGGATGCTAGAAATTAGAGGTAAAAGCATGGTTTACTAAGATCTATAATCCTAGCATTAGAGAATGAGAAGGGGTCTTAGGAGTTAATTTCATAGGGTCTAGGGGACCTAGAGGGAAGGTAGCAAGAGAAATTGATAGGGGAACCCCTAATAGTGGTGATATGGGGATTAGGAGTCCAATTATCACAAACCATAAGCCCCTAACCCATAACCACCAAATTCCCTATCCCCTTAATCCCCAATCCATAATCCCTTAACCCTTACACTCACAACTCATAACCCATAAACCCCTTCACTCATTAAATCTTAAGACACTAACCCCTAACCCATAATCCATGAACCAACTCCTAAGCCATAACTCCTTATCCTCTTAACCTGTGACCCTTTTAACCCCTAACCCTTCACTGCCTAAACACTTTAACTGCTAACCCCTTAACCACAACCACCTAAATCCCCTAAATCTTAAGTCCTTAACCTCTAAACTCAATTGTGTCAATATAGAATAATATACATAAGAGAAAATAAAATGACATTATCCACATCAATGCTTGAAATAACCTTAAATTAGCCATGAGTGGTGATCTAGGGGGTGAATGTGGGGCACTATTAAAGTTACATCATGTTTAAATTCCTTTTACATTGTGAGGTTGTTCTCAAATAGGGTTGAAGCATTATCACAAGGAAACATGACACAGTTTTGTGGGGGAGCGATTAAAGTTGTAACACAATTCAAGTTATTTACACCTCCAATGTAAATGACATCATTATATGTTTGTGTCAGGTTGTTAGAGAGGTTATTTATAGACAATCCATTCAATGTACTTAGACTTCATCTTTTCACAGCCTCAACTCTAACATGGATTTGTACGAGGAACACTTCCTGCAAATGGAATGACGCCTTTTTGTTTAACCACATATGCACAAGAGCACCATATGTTGCGCTTCAGATCCCCCATAGTGCATTCAAAGTGGGTTTACATTTGTGTCGAGTTGAAACTAATCATAATAACCCTCCTTTTCTTAAATATAAAATTTGCTAGATTTTCCATATACTCAAAATACTAGAATTAAAGGATATCCAAATGCCCCAAGGAACAATGAATGGTGGTCTCCTAAAGGGATTTAACTCTTTAATGTCATACAAAAACTTTAGAAAATCTTCAATAATTTCTCCTTGCTAGATATTTTTACAACATGTTAAAGCTCCCAACTGTGACAAAGAAATCCTCATATATGGGTAGTTTATAAGAAAATGTATCATATTTTTCTTGGATTGTCGACATAAAACACATTGTCCCAACCCTTGCCAAATATTTCTTTAAAAGGCGTCCTGTGTCAAAATCTTGTTTTTTAGTGCTAATCGTATAAATATCCAAGTCTTCAAAGGGGTTATGGTATTCATTAGAGATTTCCACCCTGATTTGACTCGCCTTGTATTTCATTTGAAAACATTTCTTTGTATCCTACTCATGTTGTTTCGTTCTAAAATGTAGGATTTTTGAAGAAAATAAAATCATCATATTCTTCTCCTAATCCACACGACCCTTGATGAGCCTCCTAATGTAATAATTCCATTGTCCAATATGAAGGCTTTCTAGTCCCAACACATTAGAAGTCATCTAGTCGTGGTACAATAAGGATGTATTTATTGGATCAACAATCCAAGTTGAAGGAAAAAATTTTACAACTTGCAAATCAACAATGAGCTCATTTGGAAGTCTATCGAAATTACCACTTAGAACCCAAAAGTCAACTCCCATCATAACCATCTACCCCATTACATGTCTTCCACATAGTCCAATTTGCAAATAGAAGAAAATATGGTACCAATTTTTTCCACAGAGTTTAGTTTCCTGCTAGAGAGAAGCTAGTGTCTTATATCCTTTCCACTTAATTGATCCATTTTGAAAAGTTTTATTTTTCTTCCTTATCCATTCTATCAAAGACAAAGGTCTATGTACTTTTGAATCATTATGAAATTTCCACAATATTTCTAAAGTTGTCTACATGGATTTCTTATTGCAGGTGCCTAGCCAAAGTGATTTTTAGAGAACAAGGTATTGGTCTTAAGGGTATGTGTTTGTGGGTAATGCCATTATTACCATGTATATCAAATGTAGAACAATTGGATAATTTGCAAAACATTGATCTGAATTTCTCACAATATATACACTTCTTGTTGAGATGGAGCTTGTAGTGCTCTCACAGAAGCCATTGGAAATGAATAGATCACTCATAAAGACAAGGCTTGTCTAGCCCTAAAGCACAAGGAGTGAACCCTCTACAAATATTTTGTTTGCTAAAAAAACTCAATTGTGTCAATGTAAAATACTATACATAAGAGAAAATAAAATTATATTATCTACATCAATGCTTGAAATAGCCTCACATTATCCATGAGTGGTGAGCTAGGGGGTGAATGTGGGGCACTATTAAAGTTACATCATGTTTAAATTCCTTTTACATCGTGAGGTTGTTATCCAATAGGGTTGATGTATCATCAAAAGAAAACATGACACATCTTTGTGGGGCAATTAAAGCTGTAACACAATTCAAGTGATTTACACCTCCAACGTAAATGGCATCATTTTATGTTTGTGTAAAGGTGTTAGAGAGGTTATTTATAAGAAATACATTCAATGTACTTGGACTTCATCTTTGAAGGGCCTCAAATCTAACATGGATTTGTGTTAGGAACACTTCATGCAAATGAGAAGGGGACTTTTTTTTTAACCGCATACGAAAAGATCACCGAATGATGCCCTTCAATTTCCCCTTGGTGCATTCAAAGTGGGTTTACATTGGCATTGAGTTGAAGCTAATCTTCATGATCTTCCTTTTCTCAACAATATCTGCTAGCGTTTCCATATACACAAGATCGAATTAGAGGATCACCTCTTCTATAGATGCCCCATTTATTATGATATTCAAGGGATGTTCTATTGTCTTTATTAAGATTTATATGGGTCATTGTCTACATTCTTTAAGTACATGTCTAGCTCTTTTTATGAGGGAGTTCCTTGGATTTATATTTTTATATAAGGCATTATGTGGCCTTCCCCTTTATAACTCTTCCAAGGGGGTAACCTCTTTCCATGTTTCCTTGCATACTTAGGGCCAAATTGACTAACCAAGATTCAAACTTCTTCAACAATCAAATTAGTGAGGTGTCATAGCTATTCTTCACCCCATCAACGAGACATATTTCTTCATAGATAATTTTGAGGATTTCCCGTTGCAGATCACAAGTTGGATTCCATAGGATCTATTACCCCATTTCTATTTGGACTTTTAGATGATATTTTAACACTTTCATTATCATCTCAAGCCCTACGATTCTTGTCACATTGATTATTTTCCAACTACGATACATGGATCTATATGTAATTCATGGATGTACCATTGGTTTGATGATACCTTACCTTAGCCATCTAGGAAACTAGGTGTAGGAAGAGGTTCCTTTATCTACCATATTTAGCTTGATATGTATGATCCATGCATGTATGATATCTCTAATGTGTATTAATTTTATTGTTCTCACTTAAGAACTCTATTATAACTCTTGATGATTTGGCTATAAATTTTAAGCTGAGTTGTTCCATAATTTTACTTAGAGAAGTGTGCCAACTTGATGGTTTGGGTATATTCTTGGTGATTTGAGTAGGTGCTACACATTGATCTTATTGTACCTCTTATTTCCTTTAGTCAAATTTTATCCCATGTCTCTCTTAACAACACATGTGGAGGAATTATAAACTATGGCTAGCTCCTAATAGTGTATTTTTCAGCTCTAAGTGAAGTTCCTAAAAATAATGGGCTACCTATAGCTATATGAATTTATTGATAACATTATTCACATATTTGAGAATAATTGTAATCTCCTCAAGGGTTAGTGGATATTTTCCTTATGTTTAAACCTCATAACCCTCTTCCCTCCTTATATGAACATAGTTTCTTGTATTAAAAAGGCGTTATATAGTTTTTATACATATCCCTCTTCCCTCTTTATATAAACATAGTTGTTTGTATTAAAAAGGGATTATATAGTTTTTATTCATATCCTAATTACACCAACATTATAGTTAGACCAACATTATAACTTTGTGAGCTTTCAACATTATTATTAGATATAACCTCTATGTCAATTGAACTCCTTTTAGTTAAATGAAAAAAAAAACTTAAACTCAATAGTGGAAACATAAGCTACCAGCTAGAATAGCAATCGCCTTATAATACTTTACTACCTATTAACCAATCTATTATAATCTAATTTAATTTCCCACTACTTTAAAATCTAAAACGGATGTATTAGAATCTAATTTAATTTACCTAGCTACCATAGCAATCGCCTCATAATATTTTATTCCCTATTAACTGATCTATTAGAATCTAATTTAATTTCCCACTACTTTAAAATCTAAAACCAATCTATTAGAATCTAATTTAATTTCCCGCCACTATTCTTTCTTCCTAGGTTGGAGGTTGGGTGAGAGTTCAGTGCACTCTCGCTTTGCTCATAATATCTAGGATTTCACCATAGATATCCCTCTATAATATTCAATCCTTCACTGTTCCATGAGTTCGACGAGATTTTGATGCGAGTTTACTAGATCAGATCTGGGTTCACTCATTTTCGAGCTTTAATTGAGATATTTTGCTCCTAATTGGGGGGCTTTTGTTGTAATGTGGAGCAGAAAACATACCATATACATATGGAGATAAAATGACAACCTTCAAGGATCTGAGAAGAGAGTGTGTATGGATACATTCGAAGCCAGCAGAGTATTGTCTCCAACCTCTACAATCTTCATTGCATCTGCAATGATCGACAGATTATCATACTCAGATGCCTATGCCTGTGTAGGAGTTTCTTCTTCGGGTGCATGAACTTTTTCTTTGGCGAAGCATGAGGCCTTGCCTGTCGATTTTTTTCGTTGTTTCCTTTTCACACTAATGTGAGAAGGAATTTCTTTCTTGCTCTTACTCGTACTGGCAGAAGTGTCTGTCTTCTTCCCCTTGGTTGGCCCTTAGTTCAACAGTTTCAACGGCTCTTCCCATGACATGCCTTTCTTCTCCAGTTGTTTCAAGACCAATATCTTGATCAGACCATGATGGTATAACCTTGTGTCAACCTGGTCCTCCCTTCCATCCTGTGCACTTTTAGCCATTTTCTCCAGACTCTTGATTAAGAAGTAGGGGAAATTCATCGTCCAACAAATTTTTCGGACTACTTCAAAGTGTTGAAGCATTCTGAAATGAGACACCAAGGTATAGGTGTATCTCCCTTCGCAAATCACAAAATTCTATAAGATAAATAAGAGGTCTTGCCATTGACCTAACAGGGCTTTATGTGGGACTCCGAGTTTGAAATCCACATCTATATCTTTGTCCACAACGAAACACTGCCAACATTTCATTTCCAACTTCTGGTTTTTGAACCACTGTTCTCCTATGTTTTCTAGACCTATTACAGCTGCTACAAACTCCTTTGTCACCTTGAATTTAAGTGGTCCCACTCTGACTTGGCCATTCTTAAAACTCTTTGCAAACCGTAGGGCGACTTCGTTCTCATACCCGTCGAATTTTTACAAGAACTATAGGAAGCCCAACTCTTGCAACAATGCAAGACTTTTGCGGTATTCTGTAGATTGTTCAATCTTACTACGGGACAAAGGTTCATTTTGGATGGGAGGCATTGTTGCTAGTGGTTGAACAACGTAGCTCTGAGACTTGCATGCGATGCCGGAGAAATCAGACATCTTCAATAAAAACTAACCTTTTATTGACCGAATCACCAGCTCTCCCACCGTAGAATCTCATCATTTATGGTCAGGTCTAATTGAGATGCACGATAGTGATCTTAATGGTTAAGCGCAATATAATTACACTGATGGGATGTTTAGAGTGAATAGAGGAGCAGGGTAGTTATGAATGAATGACATTTAGGATCATGGCGGAGCGGGGTAGATTTCATGCAAGCAACAGTTACCACATCTTCACAATTCTTCATAATTAAAAAAAATCCTTAGAATTCATTAAAAAATCATGATTTCTACTTAATAAAAACTTTGTACTTTTAATTAATTTCCCCCTAGTTAACATAATAACATTAATACTTATTGATGAAATGAAAAAGACTTCATCTCATGTTTCATCATGACCACTTTCTCATGTCATTTGATAACTCATACTATGCTACTGACGAAGTGCATTCTTGTACTGGTCTTGCACCACTTTAAATCATATTGTTTTGCTCGTACTTTTTTCCTGCTCATCTCATTACATATGACAACATTCTTGCACTAGTGCAAGAATAATATTAAAATAGAAAATATAGGCTAGATTTTCACATGATTTCTTTAACTTTATGCTGGAAAAAAATTCACCTTGTTTGATGTTTCAGAGCACACCTTTTGCTCTCCATATGCAAGATCTTGCAATAAATTCTCGAGGGAATAAAGAAGTGGGAAAAAAGGGATCCTTTAGAATCGGAAGGAATTTCATTACAGAGATTCTAAGAAAGTGCCAAGAGGGATAAAATAGAAATGGGATAGGGAAAAATTTTTAGGGAAAAAGTGGGATCTCTTCGAAGCGGTTAGGGTAAACGTTTGAAGAATATGGGAAGGTCAATATTCTAGGATCAAAGAAGAAAACTGAGGGGGGATTATGAAAGTCGAGTGTGAAGAAAGGTAGAGAATTTTCTGGAAAATATGCCTACACTGGTGTAAGAAAAATAACTGCAATGAAAATTAGGCATTACTTGAATAAAAATATCCACACTAATTACCCCAACTGTATAAAGGTTGGTTCTGTTGAACCTTCTTCTACTTGGTGGTAGCTTAGCATATCTAAAGATCAAGCAACATTTTCTTTTTATTACAAATTTTTGATCTTCTTGCCAGCATGCTAGTTTTGAGGTTGACCCTTCTGCAATCATGTCAGCAAACTAATTTTCATAATTACAGGAAAATATTTTTTTCTTTACTTTCTTCTATTTTTTTTTCTTTTTATATATAAAGAAAATAAGAATAAAAAAATATATATATATATATTCTTGAGAAGAAAAGGGCTCACGTTTCAAGAGGTTGGTATTACCATTCTCCACTATTGTCCCAAATTATTGTTGGACTTGTTGTGTAAAATCTTTCTTGGTAAGTGGCTGAAAATACTTCTTTAACCGATGCCCTTTTCCCAAGAATACTAAATTTTGTCCATCAATAGTTTTAACTTCTACTACTCCATTCTCAAATACTCGGATCACTTCATAAGGCCCCATCCAATGTGTATGGAACTTCCCTTCAAAAAGTTTAAATCTTGAATCATAGAGTACCCAATCACCTGGTTGGAATTGCTTTTTCTGAATGAACTTGTCATGCCACTTTTTACGTTGTTGCTAAATCAGTATATTCCATTGAACAACATCCCTTTGAAACTCATCCAAATCATTCCATTGGAGAAGATATTGTTGATGTGCCTCAGAGAGATCTAGTCCTAACTGAATTGCAGTCCTGTAATTTTGATATGGAATTCAATTGGTAACTATTACATAGTAATTTGTCACCGTTTGTCACCATCCCTATTACCCCTCTCCCGCATCTTAGAGGACCCATTCTGGGACTTGTGAGAAGTGACAAGACTCGAAACCACTTGCCTTATTTACCTCTAAACATGAGCTTCATATGCCCTTAAGACATCTCCTACTCATTGCCCTTAAAAATAGCCCTTTTTGCATTAGCGTTGGTGCCCTGTGTTATGCCCGCGCCAATGGGGGAAATCCTAAGGAAAGGGCGTGCCATTGGCGCTCTGTCCCAGAGTCGCAATCGCGCCAACCATCTTGGGCAAGGTTTTCAACCACTCAAACCTCCGAAGGTTCTGTCCACCTCATTCACCAAACTGATTCCAAGTTGAGTGAGGATGGTTTGGCTTTGAATCTCCTTGGATGGAAAAGTTGTTTGCCACCATTCCATGGAAGTTTCCAAGTGATGAAGCCAAATCCATGATTGTGGGGGATTGACCTTATCTCTTCCTTTTCTTCTATAAAATCTTGTTCCCATGGCTTGGGAAAGCTAGTTCTAGTTCTAGTCCTAGTTCTAGTTCTAATAGCTTTGACTCTTGTGGCAATACTTGTGTTGAAAGGAAGATATCAAAAGGTTGAAGTTGCAAGGAGCCTTCTTTGTATCCATAAGGCTTTCCCTAAGTAAGGAGACTTTGTCACTAAAGAGAGAGAGAGCTTGTCCCTCACCCCTTCAAGATTTTGCAAGACTTGTGTAGCTGTGAACCCAGCCAAAGGAGGAATTGACATCAGGACGCTGGTTGTATTCTCCTTTGTTGAATTATTAATAATAGATGACTATCATTATGGTTCCATTCTCGTTGTACTTGTAATGGTTGATGTTGAATTATATCCTTCCTGACTGATGTATAATTGCATATATTAGATTTTACGCTTGTGTTTGTGTTGTTCTCTTTGTGTGCAGGTGTCCATTCACGTGGATAGTGGAGGATCGTGACCAGCCAAGGCAAAGGAACGCGAGCGACGTCTCTTCTACAAACTAAAGTGTTGGATCCCAAGTAGGTCTCCATCACCTACCTCTTTATTTGCAATTAGGAACTTGCGTGATAGCATTGTTTGATTGTTGCTAGACCCGTTCTGGGCTAGTAGGGATCACCTCTATCCGTAGAGGGGATTTACCTCTCCAACAATTTGGCGACTCCACTGGGGAGTTTAGCTTGTTATTTTGATTTGTAAACTTAAACGGAGTCTGAAACATGGCCAGATAGCCTTCGAAACACTATTGCTTTGCACTAGTGAAGTATATCAAAGCCGCTTCAGTCGATCTCCAGTTCGGTTTACGAACTAAACAATTTGGAGTTTGTCTTGCCTCTTTCGTTTTTCTTTTGATTGCTTGCTTAGATAAGCCTTTGGATCGAATTTCTTGCTCTCCCTGTGCTTTTTGACTTACTTTAAGCCTGTGACCCAAGCCCTGGATTGCGTATTTTTCTTTTGAAATTAGCAAACTTTATTAGCGCGCTTTTTGCCTTCACAGTCGCGCTAGTGGCCCTTGTTGCTAACTGACAACCCGCGCCAATCCCTGTTTAGTGCGAGTTGCAGCCTGACAGACACGCCAGGCCGTTTAGTTTTTGGTCCACTTGTTTTGCTTGCTGTCTGAGCTTGAATTTGCTTTTTGCCACCTCTTTTTCAATTGCTGGAGTGTGTTTAAGCCCTGTTTGACTAGTTTGCAACCTTTGTCCTCCGGGTGTTCGCCTATTTCCATCGATTTCACACCTCAACCCTAGGGCATCTAGTGGTCGTGTGTGTCGAGCCTCCCGTGGGAGTTTTGGGTTCTTTGATTATCCGGTTAACCTTGTGATTTCTTTTCACATTTTCTTCAGTGATTGTTGAAGTTTTTTTTTTAAGTGATTTTCGAACAACTTGCTCTTGTTTGCTTGGATTTCATTCTAGCTTTGTTTGAGCTTAGATCACATAGCTCGTGCGAAGCCTTTTTTTCCTTTTGATTTGGAGAACTATTTTAGTGTCTTGGGATTTCATTATGCCTTCATTGAGTGAATTTGCTTCTTTGCTCAGCGTTGTTATCTTTCAAAATTCATTCTAGTGCATTGTGCTTGTAGAAAGGAATCAAATAATCTCTTTTGCATTTAACAACGAATGGAATAGAACTTTTCGTTATTTGCATTATTGAAAAGAAAAGTTTTGTTTATTTGCCATTAGATACATTAGGTTTTTTGGTTGATTGAGTTCGTTTTGTTTGATTGAAACTCTTAACATTCTTGTAGTTAGTATTCATCGAATGAAATGGCTTTCTTTCCCATGTAGTTTGCATCTAGGAATTTGTGGAAGATTACATATGGTAGGGCCTTAAACTGAAACTTAACTAAAAGATCAACCATAAAATAAACTGAATTTACTTAGAAACGCATTGGAACATAATGCAAACATTCTAGAGGTCTAGGCTAGAGACGTGCTCCGACGTCGTTAAACCTAGTCACTCTTGTTTTCACATTAAGGTTGGGTGATTCCTCCTGGTGTGATTCAATTGTGGTCTAGCACGAATTTGGGCTCCCACGTACCATCGCGTATATATGGGGAGACTCCACTAGGTTTGCATCCTTGATCCATAGGAAGCTGTGTCTGCCGCCTTACAAGCCGTAATGCACCAAACACAGCATTTAGGGAGATTGACTGCAGTACGGAAATTCCTTGGTTTTCATATGATTGCCAAGGTGTATAAGTAGTTTTACGGACTCTGTAAAAGAAAAGTCTCTATAGATCGTTTGTCACTTCGGGCTTTCAAAACATTCAAAGGTGACTAGAGTCACCTTTTTGTCCTTTTCTCGACTCTTAAAACATGAAAAGGTCAAGTTCAGTTCCTTTGTCT
>APFE031170698.1:0-17860 GCA_000404065.3 Pinus taeda | reverse complement strand
TCTGGGACACTTCCTCTAGCAGAAGACTTCAGCTTCTTGCCAGTTTTGGAAGAGTTCCAGGAACAAAATTGAGAACACTTCCTCTAGCAGAAGACTCCAGCTTCTTGCGAGTTTTGGAAGAGTTCGAGGAGTTTCATTAAGCATTCCAGAGTTGTTGGTCATCCTTAAACCATCACAGGTTGAGACTTCCCTTTTGAGGTTGAAGTTTTACCTTTTATGTGGGGTGAGACCTCCCTTTTATGGTTGAAGGTTTCCCTATTTAAAACAATAGGATCACTTCCTCTAGCAGAAGACTTCAACTTCTTGCCAGTTTTGGAAGAGTTACGGGAACTGCACTAAGCGTTCCAGTGTTGTTGTCCATCCTTAAACCACCGCTCTTTATACCAACATTTCATAGAGCACATTCAGCCTAGTGCTGCCATGCATATTTGCACATTGTCTATTACATCTCTCTTCTTGGACTCATACATAACACTTCGGATTAAGGGGGGGAATGTTGGACACCTAATCCTAAATGGGTTAGTGTGGAAGTCAAATGGACAAAAGGAGTCCAAGAGACCTTGGGATATGAATCCCAACGGTCACATAATGTACTATAAATGTATATCATTTGTGAATAAAAATTGTATTGCATGATTTATCTATCATATCTATCTTGCTGTCCATGTGCGTTTAACAATGTGCAAGAATAATATTTTTTATGCTAGTTTTCCTTGAAAATATTATGCAGTTGCATGCAAAATTATGTTAGCTTTCTTTCGGAATGATTATGCATTTGCATGGAGGATTATGTTAGTTTTATTTTGACAAAGATTATGTATCCACTTGGAAAGGAAGGTATTCTTGTACAAGGGGAATATTTATCAATGTGGTATTTATTTATAGGCATGCTATAATAGTTATATGCTTATGGTTAATGCATGTGTAGTGATTGTTCAAGGAAGAATGTCACAATGTTTTGTTTACATTTTGTTAATGCACATGAATAAATGATGAAAGATCACTAGTATAGATTTATTAATTCTTTGATTAATACTTTATCTAATCGATATATCAAAATTTTTTGACACTAGTAGTTACAAGAAAACATTGTGACCTATACAAAGATGGATTATGTTTACTATTATGGCAGGAAATAATTTAGTTGTCTATGAAATTTGAAGGAATATGAGTTGTACGATAATCCATTAATGGGAAGAATCAAGCCCCAAAGAAAAATGCACAAGGATTTGTGGGTAATGATGTCATGATGATTATAATAGCTTATAGCTAGTTATGTTGTTTTTGAGATGATATTATTTTTAATATTTTATGACAATGGTGATCGGATGGACTCCCTTGCAACCATTGAGTGAGGGGTGAACACCCTCACAAGTGTTTAATAATAAAATTAAATGCATGTTGCTTCTCACCGTTTGGGGTTTCTGAGGTATATCACTGTCTAATGATGTGATTTATTGTTGTGTAGTCTCTATGATGTTGATTCATTGTATGTTGTGACATTTATATTATCAATATTGTGATTATCTAACAAATTTAAAATAATTATGGAATTACTGCAAGGTTACATAAGGAAGTTAAGTTAATATGCTACAACAATGATCGTTAATGGTTTTGTAACTTACTATCCCTTTTCCTGAAATTTCTCTATGTAATGATGATGGCTTATCTAATGGTCATTGAAGCAATATGGAAAGTAATTCATAAAATTATACATTGGTAAATGTTGTAAGAAAATTCTAACTCCAAGCACGTTCATGCGAGGTTTTCGAGGGATGTTATAAGTGGTATTAGAGAAAAAGGTTGTAGCATTAGCACCTTTTAAAATTTGTTAAGAGGAAAAGAAGTAGAAGTATGATGTGAGTGGTCACCATCTCAGGTATGATTATAGATAAATTTGTAGTAGACTACATTTGACATGAGATACATGATGCATGATTAATAACTCCTTTATGGAATAGTAAGTGATAATGTTTCCTTAAAAGTTTTGCTCATGAAATTTGAATATTGTTGTGGATAAAAGAAAATAAAACCATTGTTGCATATTTGAACAATCTTGAAAACTAACTAGTGAAACTCACAATTGACTACCAAACCTTTGCAAATATGACAATATTAATGATACACTTAATGAACAGGACTAAATTTACAATGCAGTACTTGTAAGAATTAAGGCATGATTGAAAAATGTGGGGGTTGTCATTGAAGAGGTCACTATAATGTTCTAAAATACATCTAAATAACCCCTTTATATGTTAAAAATGAACAACGAGTCAAGTGGTAAAACTTGACTACAATGGATAATTAATGATAGAGTCCTATCATGATGGTATTTAATATGGTTGGTAGCAATTATTATTAATATTGCATGACTTAACATCAAAACGTATATGCATAAATCATTTCTAATTAAAGTTTATTATGAGTTGTAAACAAGTGATTGTGGTAGTTTACTTCATATTGATGGTTTATCAATAACAATACATTGTGAAATTAGGAATGTTACCATAATTGTTATTGACACTTACACATTGATAATAAATAAATGTCTTTGAATGATTAAAGTTCCATTTAAGCTTTTATGCACATGTGATAGGCCTCCAAATTAGAAACAATTTAAGGCCCATCTCACCATCCTTCAACACATTAAACCTCTCATTTTTTCATTATATGACATATTTTGAGCTATATTGTATTCATTAGGAAGGTTTAGATATAATTGCATAGTTGTGCCTAATGTTATTTATTTTTGTAAAATATTGCGAGACTATTGGGAATATTATGAATATTTGGAGGATGAGATAATTCAAAGACTTGCTCCCTACTACATGAGAACCAATATTGGATAATAAATTAGAAATTATTGCTTAAATTTTGGATCTCTAGTGATTGAGAAAATCTAGGAATGTGCTCCATCTAATTTAATGCAAATTGTTAGTATTGGGAACCAAATCCACTATTTGAGGGATTTTGGAGGGGAAAGCTTCCTCCTTTTAAGGATAATGATACCTCATCACTTTGTATAAGTACCAATTCGAATCGGCCTCTAGGGGCATGCATTTCATAGTCTTCTTGTGGAGAAAACTTGTTATCTAGCATCTCCACTTTCATTTCTAGTAGGGATGTACTTGGATTGATTCAAATAATGAAGTTTGGTGCCATTTTTATCTTCTAAGTCTTGGTTTCCTTCATATTACTTTCATTAGGATTTGACATCCCAAGAGCCTCAGATCCCCCTTGTGTAATTTTTGTATTCCCTTTGAATGTATTTTTCACTTGCATCTCTTATTTTTACATTTACTATTCATGCTTCATTTGTTGTAGGTCATACTGGTTAAATGATTGAAGGGAGTTGCTTTATAGGTTATTTAAAGAGTCAAAATAATGATTGATCCTCAGAACAACTTTGAAGATTCATATTCATCATTGATGTACTTGGATTGGTTTACTAGTTCACAAAGATATAATTTATGGAAGTCCCTTGTAGCAAAATAGTAGTAATATTCTGCTATTTTTTAGAATGATTTAATCAGATTAATTTGAGTTTATTTGACTTGTATTGGGTCATAAAAACATCGAAGTTAATAAACAAATTACCTCATATAATTTTCACTTTATTAGGTTAGGAATTTGGTAGGTTAGCTAGCTCACTAGTTCTTGAATTTATGCTTTTTTAGAGTAGTAATATTCTTCTATTTTTTAGCACATGTTAAGAGGGGTATTTTGGAGTGATTCCCCTTGGAACAAAGTCCTAGGAAATACTACTTAATAAAAAAACTATCCCTTATCATTTTCATTTGTTTACTTTCAAATTCGGCAAGCTATCACACTCCTATAGAAATCCAACAACTCATGTAGTAGTCATGTAGTAGTCTTATAACATGTTTAAAATTGACCAGATCTGCTCCAAAATATTAGTTTTTATTTCATAGGATTGAATAATTACCCCTAGTCTCTAAATACTTCATTTAGGAAAACCAAATGCCACTTAGTATTTTCCTTTTAACCCCTCCAACACATGTCAACAATTTGGGTTAATGGATAGATCTATGAATTGGATAGCACAATAGTGATTTCCTTGAATGCCACATGAAGTATATAATGAACTATGTAAATGGACCTAACCTGTATGGAATGAAATTATTGATTACATTATCTTTCCTTCATGCATGTTAGGTTTTCTATTTCAAGCATTATTATTTTCATTCCATAAACTAGGTTTCCTTTTCAATGCAAGTTTACGTTCTACAAATAGGCTAGTGTTTTATTTCATGACATACGCTTCATCACATCATATCGAAGAAAGAAGGACATATTACATGTTGCACACATATTTTTTACACCTCTTAAGTTTTTATGAACCCCAAGTTGAAAATTTAAGATGATATCCTTGGGATTTGCAGCATTCTTGTTATAAAACTAGAGCTCACCAACATGCAAGAAAACTAAAATGGTTGCACAAGTGAAATTGGTTTAACCATGCATGCCTATGATTGCAGGTTCTTGAATGTGACAAAGAAATTAGATCATGATACAATATTGTTGTTAAATTGACTAATTAAATAGTTCTATTAGCTTAACGTTCAAACTGGTAATAATCAAATGATGTTGATTATATTATTTGTTTAACCTCAAAACTTCATGAGTTGATGATTCTATGACCATGCTAGATGGTTTGCATCTTATATTTAAAAAATATGTTAATTATGTATTTTAGAAATCCATATAGTGTGTCTTAATATCTCAGTGACAACATAGAAAATTTAATTAGAAAAGTCCATCATGTTGTGGAAAATGGTGTTTTCAGTTCTCATTGCAAAAAAAAACAAACAAATAAATAAATTGATGGCATTTGAATCTATTGGCATTACTAGTTTGATTAACCAAGAGAATTTTATGAGAATAGTTTGAATCTAGTAGCGTTGCTCAATGATTGTAGGTTAGATGAACATGCATAAATGAAATGACACGTCACATGAATTAGAAACTATAGGAATGACAATTATTAAAGTATTGTTCTCTTACTATTGTTTTAGAAAAAATAACTCATGGAAACTTTGTTTCAACATCTCGAGGATGTACCTTATTTTTTATATTACTTATAATATACATAAGAATGATATGGAATGTTTTCACAGAGTGCTATTACATAATGTCGTTTATGCAAAGTAATAGGACCAATACCATTATATGTGTTGAAATATTGAAAACGTAGACACCTCTGAAAGTGAAATGCATCTTGAGTGTAATTAAAAAAAAAAATTTATTTGTAGTAGTATTTTGGTAGAAGGTATGGCTTTATTAAAAGCTATTCTGACTAATATTGCTAATGTGATTAAGTAGGGGTGACTTAATGGCAACATAAGAATCTAGGAAAGGTAAATTGTTGCAATATGAATTGCAGCTGCAAGTGAAAAAGTATAATGGTATGGTATGCAATATATGCTAATGTTCTTTGTTAAGTTGCATGATTGTTATTACGTGGAAATTTGGAAGTATACCACGTGTATGACATGAGATGATTTATTATCAATGTACTTTTAAAGATTGTAGGACCCATTTTGAGGGTAAAGTATGAATGCATGATGTTCATGAATGTTCAATTGATTTAATGATAATATGAAAACGGTTGGTTATGTAAATTACAATGGATTTTTATACATCGACTATTTTTAGGCATCAGACTATTATTTGATTGAATGACTTTGGAATCCATGATGGGACTGATGTGATGATGTAATATTTTATTTTATTATTAAAATAATAAATACTTTGTTTGGGAAAACTATTGGTGGTTAAGTCCATATGATGGATCTTCCCTAAAAGCCTCCTAAAAATCGCTAAGAGAAAATAATAAAAAGGTGAATCCTAACATAATGGGAGAGAAATATTATGTTAATCACTTAGTTGGAGAGAAATAGTAAATGGGGTGGAATAAAGCACAACGGGAGAGAAGGACCTGCTTTAAATAAAATTAAAAGAATATATTTCAAAAAAACTAAAAAAAAGTCATAGGAAGAAAGGTTGGCAGATCTTAAAGTAGGATGTTGCTAAAAATATGTTGGAAAGAAATCTATAAAATAAACTACCAAGGAATTAATGAGGTTTTTGATTCTAGTGGCAATGTGACTTTAGCTTCGGCGGGGACTATTAGAGATAGTTCACGGTTAAGTGGAACACGCGTGATTCCTAAATAATTCCTAGCCATTAACTATGGTCACATGAAATTTTGTCTATATTCTAATTTCTTCTATTGATTTTGAAATCATCTAAATATGTTTAATGTTAGAATAGACTGTAAGTTGCATCTATCTAATCTTTTGTATGTGTTATAGTTATGCATGCATGATATATTAATTTATATAAGCGTCATTTTTGATGAAATAAGTTGTGTCTATATGTTTGTATGAAAAAATGAACATGCCAGAAAATAATTATCTATATGCATGCATAGAGGAAATAGATTGTTAATGTATGTACTAATGATTTAACTTACGATGGCTAATACATATTTATAATTTGCTCAAAGATTGAAATGATTTGAAATATATAATGTGTGTGTGTGTGTGTGTGTGAATTAATTTGTATTAAATAAAAAAATGAGATATTGAATTCTAAATTCCTCATAGGTCAAAGAAAAATGGTTAAAGGTAAATGACATAAGTCTGAATTTGATTGGAATTATTGTGGGAGAGAAAGTTAGTAATTTACAAACAACACCAATGGGAGAGAACGATTGGCGAAATCCCTAAACAAAAGACAGTATGCACTTAATGTAATTTTGCATCATTTTGATGTTTAGAGATTTGGTGCTCTCTGAGTATTTCTGGAAGTATTATGATTAAATTATTATTTGACATTTTGTGAATAATTGATAATGAAAAGTATTTCATTTGATTGAAAATGTTGTGATTAATGTGATTGAATTTGTTAGTCATACATTATAGGGTGCTTTCCATGGAGGTTGTGGAACCAACTATAGTTAAACCTTTTCATAAAGTGACCATGAATTCCAAGACTAATTGGTAAGTAATGGTAAGCTGGTATATACATTTTGTTTTCATCTCAAAAAAAGGAATAATGGCTAAGTAAAGGAAAGTAGAAATTTCATATTTTTTGTCCGTAAATGATTATGATTATTGATAAACATGATCGGTTTTACTTATTAAAAATAAAAATAATTCATTCTGAAGGGAAATGATTCCTTTTTTGGTTATTCATATTTTATATTATGAGAAAAAATTAAAGTTCCAACGAGACAAGAACATCAATGATTATTTTCTCTTTAAAGGGGGGATTGTGTAATATCCCCGGTGTAAGCTACCATAAATGTAGAATTTTCTAGAATTTTTCCTACAAATCAACTAGCTTTGATACTATCTAGAACTTTTTCTACAAATCAGCTAGCTCTGATACCATGTAGAAATTTCCCACCTGTAAATCAACATGGTAATGCAATGTACTAAAGCAAAACAATTGATCTACTTCTACAAAAAAAATAGCGGAAGCTTAATCAACCATGAGCAACATCAATAAGAACAAATATAACTAATAAGAAGGAATCAATCACACATAACACAAAAGAATTTACCCGGGGAAAGAACCTACCTAAAACCCCATCTCTGTATTATCATACAAGTGGAAATATAGTCTGCATTACACAAAGCTTTAGCTCGACAGCTATCCAACTCTCAATACAATCTCTCTGTTGCTCATAGACAGTTAAAGGCTTCTCACAAACCTTCTCCTCTACCCTCCAAGCCTCCTATTTCTATGCACAACTTTCCTGGGTCCTCCAACTACAACCTGTGTGATTTTCACCTCACACACAACACTCACCTCTTATATAACTGCACAAACTTGAAGGAGATAAATCCTCATCATGGGTGAGCTTCCTTTATAGGAAAAGTATTCATCCAACTAATAGTACATTGTCCCTTCTCTAATCTTAGCTAGGTCTTTGTCTGAACAACCATGCATGAGTTATCCATGAGTGAATACTCAGTTATCTGAAATTAACAGTTGTCAAATGCATGCAAGCATCAACAAACTGTATCTCATTAATTTAACAACTTGTTACATTAATCTAACTGAACTTGACTAAGTTAAACTAAGTCAACTGATTCTCTCAATATAGAAATCATCCTTAATTCCTCAATCAGTGGAGCAGATCAAGGAAACATTCCCCAATCAGTGGAGAAATAATTACATGTTCTCACAAAAACTTCAGTCTGCTTTTCCATAACAAATTAGCTCATGGAGTTTAATTAATTAATATTTTAAAATGCTGGTAAGACCAAATTTGTTTTTACTTCCTATAGTTAGACCAGGGACTGCTAAAAATAGGAAGGGACCGAGAAATGCTATGTTTAGAAGATTCTATTTTTAGCAGTTTCACCTCTCACCTAAGGTGGCCAAAATGCTCATTGGCCATACTGCTATTTTTAGAAATGTTATTTTTAGCAGTTCTATTTTTAGGAATTTCGAAATTTAGCATTTATTGTTGCACACTTTCCAACACTCCCTCTCAACAACAAAGGCTTCCTCTCGAACCCGATTCTGTAACTCTGGAATATTTTGCATGCAACACATCTACCAAGTGCGGTTGCTCTAGCAACACTCAGAACAAAAAATGCCCTAACTAACCTCTCTGTTGGGCTAGAAACACACTTTGATGCCGAAGCTCTACCTACTGCTGACAAGTGCTCCCTCTCTAACCTTCGTGCTACTACAACATCTACATACATCTCGCACCATTGCACCCTTCTCTGTGCTACCTTGCACTGTGCAACACACTTGTGCCTCTCGCATTGCTGCAGCGTGCATGCTCTGCGCTGTCCTCGGATTCCCTACACTGTAGCTCTCTTTGTCACTCCATCTGCATCTATCTCTACCCAATCAGCGAGTTCCTCCTACTCCACATCAGGACTCCCATAGAAAGGTCTCATCCAAGAGGTTGGGTACCTCAAGGATCCTGCCCATCCTCCTTTAGACTATCACTCTACATCGCCCCACCTCCTACCTAGAGGTATGGTTGCATATGATCCCTTTGCCAACCTAGCTTGAAGTTTCACCCTATTGGAGGTTTCTACATGAGTAGATGCCTCTACTCGATCTCCACTCATCTTCCCTTGTTGTGGCTCTCCACAACCTCATGAAGCTACTGCACTAATCGTGGCTCCTCCACAATCGCCTGAGACTTCTTCTGGCACTGTATATTGAGAGGTAATTTACTCTCCCTCTCAACCACCAAGTATCTAACCTTTGCCTTGTTCCTCATGGATTTGCATGCATCTTGTACCTCAAGTGCATATATGTTCTTGCCTACCACACTAATCTCTTTCATATTTCCCGATGTTACGAATTTTTCTAGAAAAAAGAGCTGATTTTAAATCAATGATATCTCCCTCATCCGAACTCCAATTCAGCCGATCCTTTTTCTTTGGTATTTTTCCACAAGGAATCCAAATGTGCTATTTATTTCTAGAAATTTTTCACATAAATTTTCAGATTGTCTCTATAAGCTCTCGGCCCAAAACTCAAAACTTTGAAATCTCCTCTCAGTACACTATTCTCTCCTTGATCACCTGTGCTCTGATACCATGTAGAACATTTTCTACAAATCAGCTAGCTCTCATACCATCTAGAAATTTCCACTTGTAGATCACTTCATAATGCAATGTATTAAAGAAAAACACTTGATCTACTTCTACAACAATTGATCAGAATCTTAATCGAACATGAGCAACATCAATAAGAACACGTATAACTGATACTAAGGAATCAATCACACATAACACAAAAGAATTTACCTAGGGAATGCACCTACTTAAATCCCCATCTCTGTAGTATCATACAAGTGGAAATATAGTCTGGATTACACAAAGCCTTAGCTCGGAAGCTATCCAGTTGTCAGCACAATCCCTCTACTACTCATAGACAGTCAAAGGCTTCTCACAAACCTTCTCCTCTACCCTCCAATCCTCCTATTTTTATGCACAGTTTTCCTAGGTCCTCTAGCTGCAACCTGTGTGGTTCTCACCTCACACAGTACACTGACCTCTGCAATAACTACACAACCCTGAAGGAGATAAATCCTCATCATTGATGAGCTTCCTTTATAGGAAAAATATTCATCCAACTGATAGTACCTTGTCCCTTCTCTGATCTTAGTTGGGTCTCTAACTGAACTGCCATGCATCAGTTATCCATGAGGGAATAGTCAATTATTTGAAAATAACAGTTGTCACATGCATGCAAGCATCAACAAACTGTATCTCATTAATTTAACAACTTGTTAAATTAATCTAACTGAACTTGACTATGTTAAACTAAGTCAACTAATCCTCTCAATATAGAACTCATCCTTAATTCCTCAATCAGTGGAGCAAATCAAGGACACATTCCCCAATCAGTAGAGAAATAATTGCATGTTCTCACAAAGGCTTCAGTTTGCCTTTCCATAACTAATTAACTCATGGAGATTAATTAATTAATATTTTAAACTGCTGGTAAGACCAAATTCGTTTTTACTTCCTATAGTTAGACCATGGATTGCTAAAAATAGGAACGGACCCAAAAATGTTATTTTTAAAAGATTCTATTTTTAGTAGTTTCACCTCTCACCCAAGATGGCCAAAATGCTCATTGGCCTTACTACTATTTTTAGAAATGCTATTTTTATCAGTTCTATTTTGAGCACTTTCAGAATTTAGCATTTTTTGTTGCACACTTTTCAACAATAATTGTGAAATTCATGCATTACATATTAAAAAATATTAATAATTTGCTTTAATATATATAATGAAATATGTGGATGCAAGTCAAGAAATAGTTTCTTGAATAATTCATTGTAAAAGTAATTTTATTATTCATGAAACTAAAATGACTATGAGAATGTAAGGGCGAAGAGAAGAATTTGATTCTAGAAAAAGGTTTCACAAAGGACTATTGATGAAAAGCATTAGAGCTTCCAAGCCATTAAATATTCTTTGTAAAAATAAATAAATAAAATGAAATATAGGATAAAAATTTTTAAATGGGAACTTGATTTTTGAGAAGAATTTATATTCTTCTATGTAAAAAAAATTGTATTTTCTAAGTTCATATATTTTTTGAGTTTTAGAACTAATGAGTCATAGATTTAGAAAAGCTATGGATAAGTGATATTTTGTACTTAAAGCGAAAGCAAATATCTTTAAAAAACATGAGATATTTATGGATGATTTATTGAGAATTTAGAAAAATATGTTTTATGGATTTATTTTAGGATTTAGGAAACAACAATATTGGAGTGATTTTTAGGTGATTTATGGAATTCTTTTAGGATTTAGAAAATCTATTTTGTTTTCTTAATTCTACTTATTCTAAGCCTATAGTAAATGTGAACTAATGGTCAAATCCATTTAGAACCAATCCAAGAGAGAGGAATGAGTGTTCTTGAGTAATTATATGTAAAACAAATGTTGAATGAAATTTAGTCCTGTGGGAAACTCAATGCAATATTTCTTCATCTATTACCTGGTCGTTGTTAACTATAATAGTGTGGCAAAAATTATTGATTCGACATAGAATATTTTGTTAGTATTCTTATTGGGCTAATAGACTCCCGACATTAAAATATAAGTCATCTATCCATCAATTTCTTAAAATAATTTGCATGTGTGAGAATAATATATATTATATTAGATTTATCTTAGAAAAGAAATTGCATATGCACAAGATTAATATATATTATGCTAGATTTCTTTTATAAAAAAAAGTAAAAGTTTGCATCTAACAAAATAACTCTTGTGGAAAAAAGTATATGTTTTCATGTAAGAAAAATAACTACCATGTAAATATTACTATATTTTTGCATGCAAAAGAAGCTTCCATCAATCTAGAGGTTCCACTCTGTGAGAATAATATTTATTATATTAGATTTATCTTAGAAAAGAAATTGCATATGCACGAGATTAATATATATTATTCTAGATTGCTTTTATAAAAAAATGTAAAATTTTTCATGTAAGAAAAATAACTACCATGTAAATATTACTATATTTTTGCATGCAAAAGAAGCTTCAATGAATCTAGAAGTTCCACTTCTTGAGAATACTGCATGAATTATTGAAAAATGAAGATAATCTTATGAGACTAATTTTTGAAAAGATTTTCATGAGTTATTGAAAAATGAAGATAACTTAGAGAATGATCATGAAAAGATTTACAGGAGCTCTTGAAAAATGAAGATAAATCAATGAGGGTAATTCTTGAGTGGATTGCGTGGCTTCTTGAAAGAATTTTGTGGGTTATGAACAAAGAAAAGTTAAGTAGAGTAATTTCTTGAAAATGAAACATGAATCTAAGTGGCCCATGCTATTGCCTTGAAAATATTGTAGGAAATTTGTATGCTTTTTATGCATGGATAGAACAACTATTTAGAGTAGATTTCTTGAAAAATAAATGTGTTTTTGTATACATGGAAATAACAACTTTTATGATTCCTTTTGGAAAATAATATCTCTAGAGTTGCACAAAAAAATAGCCACAATTATAGTTCTCTTGAAAGGAATAGTTGTTTATGTACATATACAAATAGCTAATGTGTTAGTGTTCCTAAAAAAAATGTGTTTTTTCGTGTTGAGTTACTTATATTGATCTTGCATGAAAGGAATAAGTTATTATTGTAGATTTATTGGAAAGAAAAATATATATTTTCATGCAAAAGAGAATATAACTATCGTGTCAGAATTTTTCAAAATAAATATGTGATTGCATGCAATAAATATGTTATATTTTATTTCGCTAAGTACATTTATATGCAGTTAATAAATAATAACTATCATGTTAGCTTTACTTGGAATAGAGCATCTATTTTCATGTACAATAGTTATTTCAGATAACTCTCCTTGGAAAAGATGCTTTTGGAAAGAATAGGTAGTTGCATGAACAATAATAATACTTTTTATGCTAGTTTTCCCTTGGCAAAATTATGCAGTTGCATTCAAGATTATGCTAACTTTATTTTGGAAATATTATGCATTTTCATGCAGAATTATGTTAGTTTTATTTTCAAAAAAGATTACGTGTTTGCATACAATTGTGAAATGTTTATGTAGTTACAGGAAAAATCATGGCTAGTGTGCTAGGTTCCTTTAGAAGAGTAAGGGTAGTTTTAGTAGTTTTTTGCTTGGAAAGGAAGGTGTGCTTGTACATGGGGAGTATTATTCAATGTGGTATTTATTTATAGACATGTTATAATAGTTATATGCTTATGATTAATGCATGTGTATTGATTGATAAAGGAAGCATGCCACTTTTTTAGTTTACATTTTGTGAATGCACATGAATAAATGATGGAACATCACTAGTATACATTTATTATTGGCTTGATTAATACTCGATCTAATCATGATATAAAAGGTTGCTAACAGTAGAAGTTGCAATAAAAGACTATGACCTATGCAATGATGGATTATGTTTACCATTATGGAAGGAAACAAGTTAGTAGTCTATGCAAATTGAAGGAATGTTAGTCGTAGGATAATCCACTGATGGGGAGAACTTGGCCTGAAAGACATAATGTTCAAGGATTTATGGCTAAATGGTGTCATGATGATTCTAATAGCTTATAGCTAGTTATGTTGCATTTTATATGATATTATGTGTAATATTGTATGGCAATGGTCAAGGGATGGACTCCCTTACAACCATGGAGTGAGGGGTGAACAACCTCATGAGCATTTAATAAGAAAATTAAATGTTTGTTGGTTTTCACCCTGCGAGGTTTCCGAGTTGTTATATTAGTGTCTAATGATGTGATTGCTTGTTGTGTCATTTTTATGATGTTAATTCCCTGCATGATGTGATTTTTATACTATAAGGAATGTGATTAGCTAAATGAGTTAAAATAATCATGGAATTAATGCAAGGTTACCTAAGGAAGTTAGTTAATATGCTACAATGATTATAGTTAATGGTTGTGTAACTTGCTATTCATTTACTAAAGATTACTCTGTGTAATGATGAATCTTTATCTACTGCTCACTAAATGATTATTGATTGTAATTTAGAAAATAATATGTTGGTAAATGTTGTACAAAAATTCTAACTCCAAGCACTTTCATGTGAGGTTACCGAGGGATGTTATAGTAATAGAGGAGATAATTAAGAATATCTTAGCACCTTTTGAATGAATTCCTTGTCAAGATACCGTGTTTGTATACATTCGATATCATTTCTACTAAGTGAAGAACTTGAAGGTAGCCAAATTATATCTAACTAACCTAAAATTTGGGGTGTTGGAGAATTCTGAGAATTCTTCGAAGAAACCTAGACATGATTGGAAGAAGATTTGTCTTCTTTGTTTTTGTGGACATTTTCAAACTAACTTTTCAAACATGGGTCCAAGTGATATTTGTTGGAGACCAAAACATTACCAAGGGAGGGGGTGAATCAATGTTATTTAGGTTTTTAACAATTATTTAGACATTAAAAGACATTCAATACTACAACTACACATCAATCACATAAGATTTGGAAATAATATGTTTACGTGGAAACTGAGAAAAAATAAAACCACAAATATTATTTTAATTTTAGTGTAAATTCAAGCACCAACTTTAATTTACATCAATTTATGTAGGAACCAAACTATAGGACGCTCCAACCCCTTTTTTTGTAAGAAACAACTCTCATTCTTTGTTATAAGAAACATGTTCATATTTTGAATAACATTCTTCAAGGAGACACAAATACCTTGGTAATAAAAATAATATTTGTTCGAAAAAGATTATCTGATCTTCTCTTTGTAGCACCTTCTTTGTCTTTGATTTACTACAATTTTCGTATACACAACAACTTGTAATATTTCCAAGACTCCACTTAGATACTTCTCTTAAATCATATCTACAATCTCTATCTTCTATAAGCTTCATATTTAAGACATTCATCATATTCAACTTTTTCTTGGTCCTGTCATACCAATTGCCTCTCTTTATTGCTCTTTCTCATCAACAATTTTTTCTAGTAACTACAACTTATATATATTTTCTTCCACTTTGCTTCTTCTCAAAAACTACCAAAATGCCATTTGTCTTCTACCATATTTTCACCTACAAAATCATCATAATTTGAGTCACTTCAAGTTGTCTTGTCATTTTATTTTTGTTGAAAGCTTAGATTTTGGAAATTTTTCTACTTTTAATGTTACCTTTAGTTTAAATTTCTCATCTCTCTACTCTTGAGTGATTTTGGGTTGAAAAATGAAGTTTAATATTTGCTCATCATTGATCCAAGACTCATTAATTTGATTTTTCAACTAACATATCCAAGAGATGAATATATTTCCATCATTTATTGTCCCGTCTACTACCACCAACTTGTTAAGAAAATATAGAAAAGTTGTGAGGACATAACCAACCTGTGTGATAAACCTTTCATCCTTGTTCCTTAACGAGAAGTGACCAAGGAAAATGATTAACGGATGGTACTTTTTCGGCCCATCGCTCACTACTCATTGTCATTTCTTTAAACCTCTTGTTTCTCTAATTGCTAAAGGCATATAGGATGATAGCCCCCTGGGCACTTCCCTACTAGCTGTAAGAATTGGAGGTTATGATAATTTCCTTGTTGCTCATTTCTCACCACTCACCAGTGTATTATTGGACTCTATTTACATTTATTCTTCCATTGTTTATCTACAATGGGAAGTGGCCAATGGCCCCATTGCACGAATCATGAGAAAGATTGCACGAATCATGAGAATGAAAATAAATATTTTAATAGTGCAAGGCCTTACAAAACCAATATTGGCATAGATATTGAGGTATCCTAACCTACCATGTCATTTCCACATGCACCAATCAAATCCTGCTACATTTCTTTACTAACATGTACCTACGACTTGTACTACCACGTGTGATACCACATTTCACTAAGAAAGGGCTAGTTATCTGCCCAAAAAGGAAAAATCTACCTGCCACATGTCATCCTATACACATGTACCTACCATCTATCTCCACGTCATTTCCACTGCGACATAGAGTTGCCACTTGTATTTCTATAATGTGCTTCTTTCCACTCATCTCCCATTATTTTTTTGTGCGTCATCTGGTCTTAGTAGTTCGATAAGAACTTGGGTGCTTAGGATAAGCATCGATTGAGTAGGGTATATGACTAAGGACCTTTCCATCTCACTAATTTCCACTTTCCAATCACCACCTATTATTTTTGTTTGCACTTTGAATGGGTAGAGCAATCCAATAAGAGCATCGATGCTTTAATCTAACGCCTTATTATTAGGGGCTAAGGCTAGTGACTTATCACTTGTTTGCCTGCTCACTATTCCTCTATATTTTTTTTTTATCTTCATTATGGATTTGTTTATCAAGTAATGGGCCCACACTAGAACCATGAGCCTTTGAAACCATGCATTGCGTTTCTGCCTTCAGCCTGTAAGACATCGGATAAGGGAAACAATACTTCATGATTTTCCGGCATCCTCTATTTGGCATGCATGGCTACTTTATGTCATTCATTATCCTTTGAGCATTTCTGGAGGTAACTCTATCCACCTACAATTGCGAGCTTTTGTAATTTTCATTCTTTGGACACAGAGTTACTCATGCATTACCCATAAATCATGGGCCTTCAGCCATCCTTGACCGGTACAACCCATCGAATGACGTTCATGTATTAAAATTATAACAACGTATACAGAACACGCATATCACTATAGAGACATGTAGTTTTATTTTTCATGGTGAGACTAGCTGTCCTCATGGATAACACATGCGACCATTTAGATACTGTCTCAGAGAGATATCTCGACTATTTTAAGTGTATTCCAGATCTAAGAACATAAATCCCTTTTAACAGTTGAACTTCCTCATCTGATGATCGTCTTCTGCAGGAAGAACTATGCTTTCTGTCGATGCATCCGGCAAGAATTTTCAACTAGAAATACCATAATAATGGAAGAAGACCACCTCGCCCTTTTCTAAAAAACATCACCCACAGTAAAATATTCGAGACGCAGGTTCTCTGAACACACGGACACCATCAAATTTTGTAGAGAATCTGGCCTAGAAACCCTAGTGCTTAATAAGATACGCTGACTTTTCATACCTACATGGTAAGTTATTTTCATGAAAAGAGACAATCTTCGTTCTCATGAAACATTGATTATATTACAATTTCCTAAGAGTAGGGATGAAAAGAATTGATGGTGTGGGTATACAACTCATTTAATAGACCATACATGTGTAAAACATGAGAGTATTTATGCTCCTACTTTTTCTTCTTGGACTGCTAAAGTCGAAATTATATAAACTGCACAAAATTCATGTCTTCCTGTTCAAAAAATATGGCTCCCGACTAATGCACTTGGAATTAATCTTTCCTACCGAGGGCCGTCAAGCTCTTTACACGCGAACGCATATAACTAGGCATTCAATTTACCACGAAAGGTGAAAAAAATAACCCTTCTTAATGACATCCCTCACCAACACCATATCTCCGATTCTCACATAAAACCAATTTATTTATGTATGCATTTATTGACATATAAAAAGGAGAGGGTATATAAGCATAAGTTATTACCAGAATTCAATAACATAATTTCCTTATATCATAATTTTGTCGTAATACACTCTTCAAGAGGAAGTATTTCGGTATAGAACCTAAATGGGGTAAAATGAATACATCTTTTCACAATCCTCATATCTATATATGTGTGGGGAATTAAAATAGGGAGGTTAGTCATTTCTCACTAATTCCATGTTAATATTGGATTTTGTTTCGAAAACTCTCTATTTCCGCGGCTGCGAAAATTCATTATGAATTTTATAGGCTTTAAATTTTTCTGATAGATTTT